>LKNJ01000405.1:98992-192211 GCA_002120245.1 Maccullochella peelii
GCAGATAGTATCACCACAGCGCAGCAGAGAGCCACAGTCACAGAGCTGTCTGAGCGCAGTGGAGAGGCGCACTTTCCATCGCGCTCCTGAGAAAACCAGACTTGTCTGCTGGACAGTGGCGTAGGCTACGACAGACACACACTCAGACAAACACAGTCAAGGACATATGTGAGCGGGGTGCGTTTCCGCGGAGAAGATTCCGGGGAGTCTACATCCAGGATTCAGGAATTTTGTCATGGCATTTGTTTGGAAAGTAAAAAAACAATGCACTCTGCTGGCGACAACTAATTCACAAAGATGAGTCACCGAGGGGGTGATCGACAACATTCAGTGGCTCTGTGGTCTCCTCTGGCTGGACAAAGTCTGGTAAGCTGCCCGATTCTCACCCACAGAGCGATACGCGTCTCTCGGTCACCTTCTGAAATGATGTCTTGTGGCGACGTGCGTGGCGCGCCAGAGTGCGTGTGAGTAACTGACCGATAGTCTTTCTGATAGAGAAAGAGAGGCTGGATATAAACAGCAGCCAGGCTTTCAGGCAGCGACAGCCAGACACTCAGAGCAGCCATCTCGCCTCCCTCACAGCTCCTCAGACCCATGCAGGATGCCCGGAGAGCGCCGGGGAGTCCTGGTCCAGCTCAGCCCGAGTTCATGACGCTCTGGGCGGCCTCGTCATGCGTCTGTTGCCCGAGCCCAGCGCCCAGTCCCTCCGGCTCCTCTTCCTCTTTATCTTCGTGATGGGGGTGACCCCTTCCCCGGCTCTCACAGCCGGCTGCCCTGACAGATGCGTGTGCGACGACCAGCTGGTGGTCCAGTGCGCCGGGCAGGAGCTCACCATGTTCCCCAATGACCTGCCCCTGGCAACCCGGCAGCTCATCATCTCCAACAACCGCATCTTGGACCTTCCGGCGCTGCAGCTCAACTACCTGTCCGATCTGGTCTATCTGGACTGCAGCAACAACTCTCTGACCGAGATCTCCGAGTCCACCTTTGGGAATTTGCGAAAACTTGCCTACCTGGACTTGTCGTTCAACACCCTACTGCAGATCGAGGACCGGACTTTCGGGCCCCTGGCGTCGTTGGTGATGCTCCGGCTGACGGATAACCCGAGTCTGGGGGAGATCCACCCGGATGCCTTCTCGGAGAACATGGCTCTGCAGGTGCTAGATGTGAGCCGGAACAACATGACGGCCCTCAACATCAGCAGCCTGATCGCCCTGCCTGCTCTGCGGTCTCTGGGGCTCAGCGGCAACCCTTGGAGCTGCGACTGTGACACGGAGGACCTTTGCCTCTGGGTGCAGATAGAGGGTTTCAAGTTCCAAGGTGAGGATGGATGGAGTCTGAAAGACGTTCAACACCTAGTTTTCATTCACAGAACATTTAGGGTGATCTAAACTGTCAAAACAGGTTGATTTACTTTTTAAACCACCATTAAAGACTTGTTCTGGCAGTGGCGGCCCATAATAATAGTGAAAAAACAAACAAACATATCCTGCCTGCATCCTTTGCCAAAATTAGGTCTATATGCCCATGCCATGTTCCTGTTCAGGTGGCTGCAGGCAGACCTCTTGCAGGTGGTCTCTTGTTTGTTTGGCTGTGGAAACGGGATCCTCTTGCTGGCCAGTTTCCTGGCAAGTAAACAAACTGTTCCTCTCCTAAAACTATGAGCCAAAGAGCTCCAAGGTCTTATCATTTGTTATTGTCACATCAGCTCATTTAGATAATTTGATTGTGGGCGCTTGGTCAGTTTAGTCCCTGATGGTGGGCCACTTATTGCACTATTGCTCTCCCCTTATTTTGTGGATATGTATGCACACACACACACTTCCATGTGCGTGCCTCCCACATGTACGCAGATGCAAGCGATTCAGATGCAGACTCTCTCTAAGGCACACACTCCAGAGCTAATGGTTTGACCTCAGAGTCAGAGCAATCTTATGATTTCGTTTCCCCTGCTCCTCTCTGCAATAGTATCCCCTCAAACTGCCCTTCACGTCTCAATAATGTCAGGTTTACCCCAACAAATCAGCAGATTTGTGTTACAGTTACTTAGAGAGCAACAGCCACCTTAGCCGTCCATTCCTTAAGTAGTGGGGGATTGAATTAGAGCAACCCGAGAAATCACCAATAATGGACCTCATGATCTTCTCAGAAAAGGCAAGCTCAGGTGATCTCTGCTCATTAATGTTAATTGAGCTTAGTTCTAAGCAGGTCAACTAGGTTAGGCCTCGTAACAGTGTGGCCTTGCTTATACTGTAATAGCTGCCAGTGTACATCCCATTGATCTTACTGCCTTGTCTTTCTGGGTCCATGAAAGCAGAGATAATGTTGAGGGGATGAGTGTGTCCTTTTGTACCTATTTTTTTATTTTTCTGGCTAGCCCCTACCGTCTGCACACACACACATAAACACAGCGTGCACCGGGGTGTGCTTTGGCCCTTCAGTCCAGATGGTTAATGATGGTGCTCAAAAAAGCTGGACTCCTATGCTCCCATTAAGGACAGTGTGTGGTGTGTGTGTGTGCAAGTGACTCACTCCACTAAAGTGTGTGTGTGAGTCCATGTGTGATCTGGAGGTTAGGGGACACCCTAAGGCCAGGACATGTGGGAAACAGGAATGAGATTAACGGACAAGGAGCTTGAGAGGAAGGCCAGCAGCTCCCCAAAGTTGGTCTACCTTCACTTCCACACTGCACTGAAGTACACTCAAAAACTGGCACACGCACACACACACACACACACACACACACACACACTTACTGTACGCACTCGGCTCTGCTATCTCCCACCAAAAGCCCTGTCCTCACACAAACACATTTTTGCCAAAACATCAGAACAAACATTGTGAGAAGGGCTTTGAGTCGTAAGTGACACAACACAACACACCCACAGCCGGGCACACACACACACACACACACACACACACACACACACACACACCTGTACCGGTTATAATCCCAACTAATAACCATGAAATTACAGCTGTATTCTACATCACACTACATTTAAAAAGTTATAAATGTGACCAAACTAGTATATGCCTTCAAGAACACACACTCTGTCTCTCAGATTGACGTGTATTGTGTATCAATATGGCACTCATACACGCCAGCAGTAACCACTTTAACAGAGTGAATGGGGTCAAGTGAACGTGTGTGTGCGTGAGAGCATGTAGTGTGTTTCTGTGGTTATGAATGCCCTCCGATCTGACTGCACGGCTGTGAGTCTGATGTACAGAGATTCCAGCTGTCGCTACCTCTCAGTGTGAATGAGTCGGTGCATGCAAGTGTGTGTATGTTTGTGTGTGTGTGTGTGCGTGCAACGTGTGTGTGAGTAACTCATTCAGGACCCTTTGATATGGCTGCGGATTGCGTCGATTATTGGTAGAAACATTTTGTGTTTGTGCCTGATTGTTAGTTTCTATTGGATTTCTGTTTCCGTTTCAGTTCTTAAGTCTAATGCTAGCATTTTCTTGTGTTTAAGTAAGGCACTCAGTTTGTCTTTGTCTTTGTGTTTTTGTCAGGCATGTGTCACTGAGAAAGGTTGATGTGACTTGACTCTGGCAGCCACCAAAGTCAAAGCGTGGCTTCGGGAAAGTGGCAAGGTTGGCAGGTGCTTTTAAGTTGTTTCTATCCACAAGAAAGACAGACACCAAGAGGGAGAAAGGTGAGAAAGGAGAGTGGGCATATTTCTTCAGCAAAAGCAAGAAAAGGAAAGAAAACAGCGAGAAATAAGTCAAAGACAAAATATTCTGTATGACATTCAGTATGTTGTGTCTGAGCTGGTGGAGGTCAGTGCCTCTTGGTGTGCTGGTTGTATGTTTCTTCCTGACACATTAAACTTAAAGCTGCGAAAATTGATATTTTTATATTAACAATACATCCAATGACTTTGTGTAAGGTGAAAGGTGTTGCTCATAGTGACAAACCCACACAGAATTAGCACCCAACCCTGCAGTTCCTCTCAGCTCTACGGAGCGTTTTAGCACCTTTCAGCTCATTGTTTTAGTTTTACGTGTTGAAACGTTGCATTCTCTTTTTGTTCAGTCTCACTGCTCTTCAGCAAAAAAAAACTTCTACCAAACCCATTGTACATTACCTGCCCAGCACCAAACAGCTGGCAGACACAGTTAGCTATTTGCTGGTGAACATAGTGGAGCATTTAGCAGCTAAAGAGACAGACATTGTTCTCATGAGTTGGTGGAGGACAAGAAAAGAAAGTGAATACTTATGTTCATCAGGTGACCAGAAGCATGACTCCAAATGAATGCTAATGTTTCTTTGTGTCTGCTGGACACTGTGTATTCAGGCACTTATTTGCTAACATGTTAGCCATATTAAGTTGTCAAGATTTCAATGGCCAAATCCTCTGACATATTTTATAATTTAGCTTTTTAGCACTTTGCAGTTAATTTGGATACAGATGAACTGGTTTCTTCAGAGGTTCTTTTAATTGTCTTATGTGGCTTTGAATACTCACCTGTCAAAGAAGCTAATTGTCAGATCTCCTTTTAAATAAATGCCACTGGTTGATATTCAGCCTGATATGACCCTGGCTTGTTTATTGTGATGATGTTATTTTAGAGTTAAAGTTCTTTTTCATAAGGTTTTTAAAAAAAAAAATTCAAACCCCATATCTGTCCTATGTGCTCCAAACACTGTGACTTTCCTGTCCTGAACATCTAAATATTCTCTATCATCAATTCTCCGTACTCGTGGAATATACCTCCATTTCCTCTCTTGTCGTAATGGAATTTCAGCTTGTTGAACGACCTGCGTAGGTCGTTTTTGACAAGTGCCTCGGCTAAATACACAGAATGTAAGTGGCTTGTCCTGGGCTGGCAGAGTTGGTGGTGTTATGACTCCAGTGTTTGGGAACGTATTTCTGGCTGCTCGTCGGTGCCCTGGACAGCTCACGGACCCGAGGCAAAGAGCCAAGGCAGAGGGCCACGCACGGGGCAAGAGTTAAATATTCATAAAAAGACAAAAGAGAAACAGAGGTCCGCGGGTTCAGAGAAAGGAAGAATAAGAGACAGAAGTCAGGTTTTTGCACCAATTGAATTTGATTTATCTTTAATGAAAGTGAATCTTAGATTACTTGAGAGATGACATGAGAGGAGAGACCGACTGAAAGAGCGTGACAAAAGAACAGAGGACAAAAAGATGAGATAAGACTGAAGGGGCTGAAAAATTGGGCAAACACATAAAGACGGACTTTGCAACAGAGAGATACAGAGAGGGAAAAGAAAAAAACAACAGACTATAAAGGAGATACCAATAGTCTGTGCCCCAGATCTGTCACTCAAATCCATTAAAACATTCATTATGACAAGGAGGCATCGATTCAATTTAATACAGGTAGGCGATACATTATTTATCAGCTGGAACGCTTCCTCAGACCCATCTGGTGCGGAGAAGCATATCAAATTCAACTGGCCTACTTGTGTAGTGTAGCCTGTATATATTTTTATGTCTCTGTGCATTTTGCGGTGTGAGCTCGAAACCAAGATTGATGTGATGCTTGTGTGGGTGTGTTTGTGATGTGATCACCTGAGGCACAGAGGGGAGGCAGCTCAGGTGTGTGAGTTTGTGTGCATGGCTCTGAGTGTGTTTGCGTCCAAACCAATATTCGTGCCAAGAGAATAAAAATTGGAAAAGAGAGGGGAGAGTGCGAAGATGACAGAGCAAAACTGAGAGAAGTGGAACGACGTAGAAGAAAAAGAAGAAGAGGGAAATGGGAGTGATAAAGGCTGAAGGGGACACATGAAGGAGAATTAAATGCTAACGTGCCAGAGTGGGAATGAAAAGTGGGAGGTGATAAAGACTGATAAGAAGAGCGATAGAGGAAAGAGGAGCGGGAGCTATCTGACCTTCACTCTTTCTGCCAGAGGAAGAAGGGATCATATGGAGAAATGATGCAAAGGAGGATGGTGGTAATCTGACTAATGCCATATTTGAGAGGAGAGGAGTGAGAAGGCGTGTGTTATTCAGCCCTAGTGGATGTGATGGAGAAAAGGTCAGCTATTCTTAGTCTTAGCCAACCCCAGTATGATGCGTTTAGCTGGCTAAACGGCGAGGTACTTGAGCTTCGCTGTGAGAGGAGGGGTCCAAAAAGTCTTACATCTTATGTCACAGGCTTCCAGTAAGCAGTTGCCTTTAAAATTTGATTGAGAAGTCTTTAAAATGTCCACTTTATACTTTACAACCATTGTTTCAACATTTCATTTTAATGTGTATATTTCAAACTAAATGTTCTACTAAATCTAATGCACCTGGTAGACAGGACGTGTAAGAGAAGGTTGAATTCCCAGACAGTGTCAGCACTGAGTTTATCACGTTTCAGTCATGGACCTTAGTCAGGTATCAAATTCACAACATCTTTATACTAAAACCACATGCTGTGACAGCTAATCAAAAGGGGAGCCAAACCTTAAACACCCGAGACAATAATCACATCAATAATTGACAAAAAATATCCTTAAAATTTTTTTTTAGAAAAGATTAGATGAACAAAGCAAAATAAGTGATTTTTATCAACAAGAGAAGTTCAAATAGGGGAGCCAGATAACCAGCCCAAACTGACAATAACACATATTTCCACATGTTGTTAGGACCTGAAATATAGACATTTAACACTTAACTGCTGCATTACCTGGGTGCCTAAAAATGTCAACCAAACCTTTAAGCAGGAGTTCAGACCAAAATCAGCCCTGCATTAAACAACACAAGGGGCTGCGTTGGTGGGGGTGTTTATAATACCGAGAGACAGGATCTTACTGCGGCAAATATCTTATCTTTTGTCACAGCGATTGCAAGTTAAACAGTAGAAATACGGCCTTACTGTTACAAAGTAATCTACCAAGAATGTGCATTTGCTTGTATTTGATTGGCCAACGCAGTGCCTTGCCGGATGACGTTGTATTGCGGCAAAAATTGAGCATGGTTCAACTTTCATACCAGACGATATGGTGTTGTTTGGCCGGAGCTACCTGCATTGGGACTCCTGCTGTGTCGCTGGACTGGCTTCATTCAAATGAATGAGAGGGCTGCGCTATTTCACGCAGGGCTTAAGTCGGTCTAACAGCAGCCTAACAGTTGTAACCGCGACTTCCAGATGTCTTCTGACCTGCAAAACACCAAACCAGTTCTTACTGGGCTCCCCTGAGAGTGAGCGTGAGGACATCAATGCCCATTAGGATCATATGTATTCACAAATAATACCCCAGATCCTATTTTCAGTAGCCAGCTTTCACAGGGGTCAAGGTCAGCTACAGGAAGGTAGGGACAGAGAAACTTGTGCAGGGCCCCCCCACGTGGCGGGTGGTTGAAGAGGCTTCACTCAAGGTTGTATATATACAATGTAAAACAGGTTGTAAATGTAACAGCAGGCTGTGGTTAATTCCCTGTGATTGAGGGGATGCTTGTGTCTTCAGCTTCCACCTCCCCCTCTTTATGAGACCACAACCATGCTGATTTCCATATGCATTGGCAAAATGAATCTGCTTATAAATAGCTCTGTTCCCAGGTCACAGGACAAGCTCTTTGCCTCGCAGCTTAACACCTCATGGCTCTGATTATTAGTACATGTGTAATCTGAACATCCAAACAATGCATACACGCAGGCATGTGTATGAAATGCATAACTGGAACCTGTTTTTTTTTACTACTGTGTAAACCGCAGGCGTCTGTGGATGTGTTTGCATTCACAGTGTGGTCCGAAAAACCTGAAAAATGATTGTTATTCCGCTGCTCATTGCTCTTTTATGCATCGCGCGCCGGAGAGAGGAGGGAAGGAGTCGGAGGAAAACAGAGTGAAGTTCATAAAAGAGTCAGCGGTGTTTTTCAGTAGCATCTCGCCCCTACACTAGCCCCTCCTCCAGGGAGGTGATGAGCCCTGCTCCTCTGTCAGTGTGTCAGTGCTGAGCTTGGAAACCATCCAGCTGATGATTTGACACGGAGACTGTATCGCACCGCTGCGGTGGAAGGCAGCGAGTCATAGAGAGCGCACACACACACACACACACACACACACACACACACATCTTACAAATGTATGCATGCACACAAACACATGCTCACTGGATTGCTTACTTGTGCATTCCCTTTTAAATAAAATAGAAAAACATTTGGGTCCCCATTCACATTTCCTGGAAAACTCCGCTTGTGTGTAATGTTTGAGTGTGTATGTGTGCCTGTGTACCCCCCTAACAAAGTACAGTGTGTGTATCCCTCTGTTTACTGTTTATTTCCTTCAGGACTATTTCTGTCCTCATAGCTCCTGACCTGTGGTGTGTCACAGAGCTTTGTGTCCGGTCATAGTGTCACATTGACACCACTGACCACAACCCTGGTAATATTATCATAACACAATGACATCATGCTATGCAGAGCAGAAACTTGGCACAGTGAGGACAGATATGTGACCACCATGATCTGCTTTCTGCCCTGCTGTCGGAGGAGAAAGCAGGGACCAGACGACAGTGACATCTTGTCCAACTACAGTGTGACAGTATCTTAGCGCAGGCCAAGAGAATAAATTTATTGCCAAAGATTAATGTTCAGACCAGACTACCTCATCATAAGGGGGCAGAGGAGGGGACCATCCTGTATCCATTTAATGCTGCAGGGTTTTCCAGCCAGTGCTTGTTTAAGGTGGAGGAATATGGAATCTGCAGTGCAGCATGCATGCAACAAAGTGTAAATTCTTCAAGGTTGCAGCCACTGTACTGAAACTGCTGGAATTAGACTGCACATTCAAGCTACGCTGCGGGAACCAAGAGGACACACACATCTCTATCTCTCTGTCTTCCACCCTCTCTCTGAGGTTCTTACTCGAATACATGCATACACACACACTCTCTAACCTGAAAATGTCCTGTGGTTTAGTTCCTGAGGTACTTCTAAATTGGTATCTACAGAATGATATTATGAGGGCTGCACATGCAGAGACTTAAAGGAGGTTTATGAGTGTTTTAATTCTCTGTAGGCATACTGAATTGGATAAGTGCCAAGGCAAGTTGAAATAAGGTTAAGTTGGCCAGTGCTGGCTTAGACACTGTCCAAACTCTCAATTAAAAGTTTGGGCTCTTTTAAAACATTTTACAGATAGATTTTCAAAATTGCATGCTTTAAAATCAAATAGCATCTTTGAATAAGTGCCTCAAAAGCAGCCAAACAAAAACACACCTTACTGAGGTTGAAGTTTTTCCTGCCCTGTCATAAAACTGGACTCGGTCAATTATACCAGCACCTTTAATTTATACAGACATATTAATTGCAGGATGCCTTAAATATTGGACCTTAGATATTATGATACAGGAGTATTATCATGCTTCAATCAAAGTGCTAAGGTATACATAATTGATGACAAGATTCGATGCAAGAAATCCGGCCGGTGAAAAACAGCGACAAGCGCTGAAAATGTCAAGGGCATTATGTCAGAATGATGTCTGAGTGGTTTCCCAGCCTAAGTGATGGGATGAGTTAGAAAACACTGAGTGACAAAGAAACAGATGGAGAAGTGAACGGAGAGTGAATCATCCCGGCTGCCACTTTTTCCTGTGATACTCAAATTATTTTCTCTTATCACTGATTAAAGGAGGCAGTCGTGAATTCTCTCTAAAATGCAGCCACAAATGTTTGGTGGCTAAGGAAAAATATATCTGCCGTGTGAAAGTCAGAGGCCTTGTCCTCCCTTGGGTTTGGTAGACAAAGAATAAATGATATATGATATATATATTCCTTATATATTACTTGTCAATGCTTACTTCTGATCTAACCTAAACTTGGTACAGCCTAAGTCTAACTCAGTCAAATGATCACACAGTATGTTTGACAGCGGAATAGCTCTGCATTAAAGAGGTAACTTTTGAAAGAAGAGAAGAACACAATATTCCTCTTACAAATAATAAGTTGAAATCATAAGTAGTAAAATGCACCTTGGCTATATGGTAGATTATGGTGGCTAATGCTAGCTAATGTTGGCAAACTTTAGGTAGATATCGTAAATATTTTACATTTATGTCTCTGTTCAACTTGGGCTCATTATCTCATCATTAAACGTCACGTGTAGCTGCAGTGGCCGCTGTTTAGCAAAAGTTACATAGTCTCGCTTTAAGAAGTCTGCATCACAGATTCCCCTTACAGTAATGGCTTCCTATATTGTCATGTAAAAGCGCAGATGCACTTTTAAATGCAGTTTTTAAGTAACAGCAGCACTTTATCCACATTGGACACTTAGAAAAAGTGCTGATTGAGAAAAGGATCAGGCTTGATATACTGATCAATAAAATATGGTTTAATTGGCCTTAATACTAATCCAGGAGATCAGTTTGGGACATCCCAAGCTGTGGGTGAAGGCCCAATATGGGTCTTCTTTCAGATAAATTGTCTCCAGGACAACAATGACAAGAAAAGTAATTTGGGTGAGAGAAAATGTAAAACTCCCAAATTCTGGTTAAATGTTGTTTTAGAGATTTGTCTTGGCTTTCATTAAGCTTTCCTTTGAGAGGAAACCAGACAGCAGTAACACGCAGCCAAGAACTGTGTACAAAGTCTGAATTGTTGCAAGGTGCAAGAAACAGTGACAGAGGAAGGACAGATGAGACCCAAATACCCTGAGGAACCTGTTCGCTGTTGTGTGTGTTCAGTCACTGACAGTCACTCTTCCGGCATCCAGCTATGAATGTTATATTATTGAGTTAATAGACAGCAACCTCACTGCACGCACACACAAGAAAAAAATCATCACACCTGGCTTGAGGCAAGTTTGGCAGGGTAATGAGACTGAGTAGATCTGCTAGCCAGCCCCGACCACCACAGATGGTGACGGAGAGTGACGGAGGGACGGCCATGTGAAGCGATGGCCCTCACAGAGAGGGAGGTAAAAAGAGAGAAGTAAATAGAGAGAGCCGAGAGATATGAAAAAGAGAGAGGCATAAGGAAGTTTATTGTATCTAAAGCGACACGGGACAACAACGTACTGTAACAGATAACAGATAATGGAACAATTATAACAAATCTGAGCACATAAAAGTAGCTGATACAAATCAAATAAGAAAAACCAAAAACAACATAAAGAGAACAGCATATTTTCACAATAAAACTAGTTCATAATAGTACATTTCCTTCTTTAAATGAGACTAAACTTCATAGGAATCCTCTTATGATCAGAAATTCAAAAGAGGAAATTCATTTTAACAAAATAAGGCTTTGTCTGACTCTTCCGGTGGTGGAGAACAATCCTTGAAGTGCCAATAAAGCCTGCGATGATAAGAGAGACCTGTCTGCTAATAAACACAGCTGGGGAGTGATTCATGCACTCTCCAATATTTTTGATTACTCATTTCCACACAGGAGAAACAAAAGAGCACATTAAATGGAGGAAAGTACCTACGTAGTTTTTACACTTCCAACAGTTATCATCTACGAATCCCATTATTGAAGCTTAACTGCTGTGTTGTACCTGCATATAATTTTGGAATTTGCTTGTGCACTCCTGCGCACAATCAGCCTCAGATGGAATCATATTTTGTTCCCCTTTTCGCTGGAGGAAGTGCGCTGAAAGACAGAAAGAGAAAGTGGAGACAAGGAGAGGGAGAATATGAAATGACAGTTGGGGGAAGCCTCTGCGTGTCCGTCGTCCCACTGAGGGACAGTTAACTGGGGTAAGATAGTGTGTCTGCTGAGTTCATCCTCAGTTTATCTGTTGTTACTTAATAACTTTACAGTAATATTAGCACACCACTAATCCCCATAATGACTTGCATAATGTTCCCTGCGAACTCAATAACTTATTGCCCTCTGGCCTCACCTGCTATTTCTGCCGGGACAGAACACATTCATCCGCACACTGTGAAATAATCCAGACCTGTAATAGCTCCTCAGGACATTCGCACACACGCCGTCATGTCACAACACAGTCTCAACCCATCACTTGGACGGGCTCAGCAGACAAAGCCCTCTTGGTGAGGAGATCGTTAAGTATTGATCACGAACCTTATCACACCCCTGCAGATATGTTTCTGCACCAGGCTTGTCAAAAAACATTTTCAAAACAACAGGTTGGTTGAATGAGTATTTTTAACCCTTTCAGACATACAGTAGAAGTAAACTAATCGCCAGACTAATCTGTGGCGGGGGTTAGCTCGGGGTTACATTGGATATTAGTAGAATGAAGCGCTTAAGAATTTGTCAGGGAGGATTTAAGTCAATTTGTGTTATGTGTACCATATGTACAGATACCAAACTGGTTTCTGAGTCTTTGGGTTCATTTCACAACTTCTAGCTCCAGCTTTTCCCTTAAACTGCTGCTGCTCTCACAAAGCCCTGGCAAGTAGCCGAAGTAGAAGTATAGATCATATACGACTATTCTCGCCAACTTTCCCCTGTCGCTCATGTTCAGACCTCTGGCCTTACTGGTAGATGAGTGCAGTTTAATTAACATTGTTAACAGCAATAATCCATCAGCGGACAGGACTGCAGCCAGATACAGTTCTCTCCTCTCTCATCTTCTGAGGTCAGACTCACTGCATCTGTCCCTTCCTTTGAGTGTGTGTGGATGCAGATATTCCCAAATGATTCCTCCTATCCATGCATTTCTTCGTCTCCAGTTGTCGTCTCCATCTCTTATTCCCATCTTGTTTCAGTCCCCCTGTCTGCCTCTCTTTCGGCTCTCTCATTGTTCTTAGCTTGACTTTTTTTTTCTTCTTTCAGTTAAGCATGCGGGGAGGGTGGGAATGACAGAGCATGGGAATTAGCGGCGCTCGTTGCGAGAGATGAAGTCAGATGAACTGATAGAAAACAGCGCACACTGTATCCTGCTCTCCTCTTATCTCTGCTCAAACCATTAGATACATACAGAGCAAGCCTCTCTTCATCTTTTAAACATTCCGCATTTGTACTAATTAATACATGTGAGGGTAGTGTATTTGCTAATGCTGCAAAGTCACTGTAGCAGAATGAGAGCATGCAGCAGGACGAGATAAGCACTGCTGGAACTTTCTCGAACGCGAGACACTGAATCCTGAACGTCTTCTGCAGCCGACCCTGACCTTTGACCTCTCTGTGGCGAAGCATCAAACGCCATAATTAAACATTTTACAGTATTCAAAACGCTCGTTGTGGCGATGTTTCTGCCTCCCTGTGTGGTCGAGGGTCATCCGGGCTGATTATCATATTCCTCATTATGAACGGCAGATGTTTTGTCGGGGAAAACACTCATCTCCTTATCTCTGCGCGGCTGCAGAGAGATTTGTTAGTGTGTAATGATGTGCGTGAGGGTGGGGGGGTGGGGGGGTGCGGGGGGTTGATGTGTCAGAGCCTTGCAGTCAAGTCTAGTCACCTTTCTGTGCATGTGTGTGCAGCATAATAATGTTGCCATGTCCTAGACACCAAAGACCTACATTACTCAGAGGAGTAGTGTCTAGTAGTACAGCGTCTCTCGGGATCATTTATCACAAAGGTTATCACTGCATTGTTAGCGGCTGTGTGTGTGTG
Source organism: Maccullochella peelii (assembly GCA_002120245.1). Lineage (NCBI taxonomy): Eukaryota > Metazoa > Chordata > Actinopteri > Centrarchiformes > Percichthyidae > Maccullochella > Maccullochella peelii. The sequence goes on from LKNJ01000405.1 coordinate 112,485, forward strand.
TGTGTGTGTGTGTGTGTGTGTGTGTGTGTGTGTGTGTGTGTGTGTGTGTGTGTGTGTGTGTGTGGCTTTTGTTCGTTGTACACCTTTTTCTCAAGAGTAATTACATTTTTTCCCCCCTTCCCTCTCCTGATACTCTGCCCTTCATCTTCAACCATATACACTAATTATTCTCTACCACTGCTCTCTTTTATACTATATCTCTCTTCATTAATTTCCCTCTCTCCTTGCTTCTCCATTCTCTCTTTCTCTCCTTCACCTCCAGACGAGGGCCAGACAGTTTGCCACAATCCCCCAGAGCTGGCGGGCCAGCGGTTGGCGGAGGTTGGCATGCAGCTGCGGGCAGACTGCCACCAAGGCCTGGGCTACTGGGACTACCTCTTCTTCATCGCCATCGGCTTCGTCATCTTCTCGGCCGGCACGGTGTCAGCCTGGGTGATGGGCGTGCTCATGGTGCTGTACGAGCGCTACACCAAAAGGAAGAGCGAGGAGCTGGACAGCGACGACGAGGACGATAGGGGAGGGATGGGCGGAGGAGGTGGAGGAGGTGGAGGAGGTGGAGGAGGAGGGAACCAGGGGAACGGGGACCTGAGCAAGCCCGGCATGCAGGTGTGACAGACTGATGTGAAACAACGTGAGGAGGGATGACATGAGGACAAGAGGAGGCACGAGAAAAGACAGAGAGGAAGAACCAGAAGTGATGAGAGGACTCTGAGACCAAAGGCTCTGCAATGAACCAAGATCTGACTGTCTCTCTTTGTTACAGATTTAGATATTGCAATACGCTCTTCACCATATTGGACAGAAAGTGTGTGTGTGTGTGTGTGTGTGTGTGTGTGTGTGTGTGTGTGTGTGTGTGTGTGTGTGTGAGAGAGTAAGAGAGACAGAGACAGCAATAAGGATGACTATGCCTTCACTTCAGAAGTACAGAATGACCTCTGAGATTATTGAAAGCAATAACCCCCATACTCACAACAACTACACACACACACACACACACACACACACACACACACACTGATCATATCAGCACATATACTCTAAGGCGCTGCTGGTTTCTCTGAGTGGGTGGATACTCTTGAGTAATATTCTGTAAATGATGATTATAACAAGACATGTTATGTGAGCGACACATTCAAACACACACACACACACACACACTGTACATTAATATACATTAGAAGGTATTGGGGGTCGCAAAGAGAGTGATGCCTTATCTCTGCTACAATAAAAAGGGAAAACTAGTACATTTCAGTATGAAGATGTGATGTAACGCCTTAAGGCAACTCACTTGAAATAGTGAACAGTCACTGTCGTCTCCTGTAAACAGAATCTGTCCAGAAACAGTTTGGGAAATGTTAAAATCATTTGAATGTAAAAACTAAGAATGAACTACGTCTACAACTCACTGTGCTAAAACAAAGATAGATAACCTTAACAGACTGGAGACTTGGTTCTCCTGCTGCTGGTGAGCTGCTGGTGGGATTAACATGTGAGTTTTGAAGTTTAAAGGTACCCTGTGGAGTTTTTAATCACTAGTGGCACTATGGAGCGACAAGGGTCCTCATTTTGTTTGTATCTTGTGCTCTGTCTACATGCATGAGCACACTGGTGACACAATCCATATTCCCGGTGAAGGTTTGCTTTTGTCCTGATTGACGGCGGAGGTAACTCGCCGAGAAACGTAGTTAGCAAACATGGATGTAAGCAATTACATAATACAATACAAACAAATGCATTTATGCAATAATTTCTGAATGTAAACATAATTGTTTGCTGACAAGAAAACTCCACAGGGTACCTTTAAAGAGCAACTTAACACCACCCTGAAAATCTGTTTTTTTTTGTTGTTGTTGTCCAGTGGTTTTTACCTGGCTTCAGCTGTGTAGAAGTGTATTCTGGGGTGTGTCAGTACGCGAGACATCACTGTTGGGTGTGGTTACTAGAGCACACTTCTGACCACACCCATTAGTAGTTGAGTTTCCATCCAAATGTTGCAGAAACTTTAACCAAATTTCCAGAAAATCTGCAAATGCTAATTGGTGCACGTTTCCATCCACTACTATTATAAATATTAGGAGTTCGTCCATTGAGATACAGTAAACAGCTGGTGGAACTAATTCTCCAGTCAGATGCCATTAAACCATCGCAGAAGAAGAGGGTGCAACAAGGTGACGTAATTAAAAAAGCACCAGTCAAACCTTAAATGGTGGAAAACATGATGGAAATATGGCATTTATGTTTGTTTCAGATACTAATTTATGGATCGTCTCCCCATCGCTCCACATAGTTTTTCAGAGATGTTTTTCCCTCTAATCGAGCGTAAGCTTCAGTGGACCTTTAAGTCACATGCTCTATGTACATCATGATTTATTCACTAAGTCTTTTTCCATTGCACTTTATCACATTTTGTTTATCACTACACCAGCTTTTCCATCTCAGCCAAGCGTAAATATTTATACTTTTTTTCCCCCCTAATTTCCACTTTGAATTTTCAATTTGTGGGTGGATGGAAACACACGTATTGATGCCGGTTGTGGTCAGAGATTAAACAGACCTAACACGTTCAACCAGAGACGGCAGTGAGACGCTGCTTTTCAGCGTGGTGTTAACTTACATTTTAAGCTCATTCCCCTGTAAAGATGGGCAGAAGAAGTCTACCTATAGCGACACTATGTGACTGTATCATATCTTGTGTGTACTGTACGTGTGTTTATCTTCATGTTTCTGTGTGTACATGCTTTCCTGTGCTGCAAGCCACACTGCGGTAGTTTCTCATCCAGTCTACACAGTCTCCAACCCACTGTAGTTGTAGAAGTGGGGCAGGTTCATTGTGGTGTCAGGGTGATGTAGTCAGTCGTATAGCTAACGATGAGTCTACACTACGTGACTGGAAGCCTCGCTTGGTTGACCTCATGTTACAGTTGTGCACATACAGGCCGGAGTCCATAGATCAGCTGTCAGAGTGGAAGTGGGGCCTCTGGAGGAGTAGTAGTAGTAGTGTGTGTGTTCATATATGTGTGACTGTGTCGTGTGTTTAAGTGGGACAGAGCGATCACAGAGCATCTCTGTGAGCAGCATGGATGAGTGATTCATGAGCGTAGACTGATCCAAACCCCTTCTTCCTCCATCCTGCGGCGCTTCCTCCCTGTCCGTCACGGGAGGGATGGGCGGTTAGACATGACAAACGGCAAACTCTGGATAGAGGTGGGGTGGAGAAAGAGCAGGGTCACCATCAGAAGCGGGAATTCATCCTGATTGATGTACTTAGCAGCTGTATTGAAAGGCTGATTGATAGTCGGGCTTTTATTCATTTTCTGAGAGGCTCCAAATGCCCCGGATGAATGGGCATGTTAAATGATAACTCTCCAGAGGGCTTGGCAGAGTGTGTGTGTCAGTGTGTTTGTGCATACATGCGTGCATGTTTATGGCTATTTGTAGCTTGGTTTATGATGGTGATGGTATATCTTTTTGTGGATTAAGAAGAGTGACAGCAGTTTTTTTTTTTTACTCTAGGAGGGTAACACACACACACACACACACACACACACACACACAGTCTCACCCACATGCACAATAAATCTCAAGGGCAGAGCTAAAGTCAGAGCCGCAGGCTGAGGAACATTAACACTCCCGTTTTGGTCTCTCTTACCATGCATCACTACATCCTCTTATCCTCCCCTCCATCCTCAATCTGACACTGTCATCAGCTTTCACACAATGCAGGCACACACACACACACACACACACACACACACACACACACACACACACACACACACACACACTTGGACCTATAATTTAAATCTTCAGGCTGTCATTATCAGATCATTTGTTCAAGGGGAAGCTTAGAGGCGTACAGGCTTTTAAATGACATGCAGCTTGCTGGTGTTAATCCTTCTTATGTTACATCACATTCATAAAGAGACATTTGACGTCCAAGAGCGTGACCTCGCAGCTACATGCCTGAACATATCCTTAAACACAGCGCTTCCTGTTTGGAATGAGCAGCTATTGTCAGTTTTACGCTGCCGACAAATATAGAGCTGTTTAGCAGACAGAAAATGTCAGTTCTTTACTAGCAGTAGGTCAGAGGACAGGGAAGTCAGTCAGTGTGCAAAAAGGATGACAGGAGTGTGTGTGTGTGTATGTGTGTGTGTATCCTGATGTTAACTCCTCACAGGACGGAGCACAGGACAGAGTAAAAATACCACTGATCTAAGAAGAGGGCTTGTGTTTTGCATGTGGGCGCGTGTGTGTTTGTGCGCACACATGTAAGAGGTGTCCGAGGGTGTGCTCATCTGTGAGGGGGCTAAAAGTTGTATAGAGAGATATTTACAGTGCCTGGACTCAGAGTGTATACATTAGATACATATGTTTGCCAGTGGAAAGGGACATTTGCGTAAGATGCAGTGTGAATTTGTGTGGATTTTTGTTCAGAGGAGTCACTGCAGCTATTATTCGTGCCCACTGGAGAAAAGGATGAGGAGTTCAAAGAAATCGACGTGTTCTTCCTCATTGCAGAGGGTGGTGTTCTGGATGCGGCTGGCGTAAGCAAGTGATGAATAAGAGGGAGGGGCTGCTTTGTAACTTCTCCCCTCCTCTGGTCATCTCTTGACACGTGTGTATGTGTGTGTGTGTGTGTGGTTATGTGTGTCTGGTACATTCATACATTATTACGCAGAGGAGGAAACATCATTAGCCTGCTGATTAGAGATCAGAGGTGCTGTGTTGGCTTGCTGTAAGAGCTGCAGATGTCCTCAAAGGCGACAGACCTGCAGAGACCGTACAGTCCTCACTGTATGTGCTTGTGTGTGTGTGTGTGTGTGTGTGTGAGTGAGTGAATGTGTGTGTGTTTGTCCAATATGGGATTTCTGATATACCTGCTGATGTACAGAATATTATGTCTTTTCTTTGCCGTTTCTTTTAGAGTTTTCTTTAGTTTTGTACATCATGAATAATAAGCAATAAAGGACATAAGGATGAAGAATGGATGAAAAGTAGTTTTCTAAGACTTGTTAATACTGAGAGAGTGATTTGAATTCTTGTGCTGCAATAGAACGGGAATTCTTACATGAATAAAAACTACTCAGTTAAATATTGTAAGCATTTTTATACCACAAATACTGGACATCTTTTAATTGTCTCAAAACACTTCTTCTTCCTTTACACATACATAAGTGCTAATAATGAGTCTTGGAATGCCTTCATTCAGGGTGTAACCAGGATCGGTAGGCCTATCAGTTCATCAGCTTAAAGTTATAATTGTTAAGATTTTCATGAAATCAAACCCCATTTTTGATACTATCTATGGTCGGCATTAGTTATTCAATATATTTATATTCTGTAATTATCTCTCTACATGGTAGTGTTCAGTGTTTGTGGTGGAGTCCGACATTCAGATTGCCTACGTAAGCACAAGAGACTCACAGAAAAACAATACTTGCATGTTAAGCCTCACCGTTTACTGTTCACCCTCCTAACGCCGTATCAGAGCTGTAATTAAGTTACTGCTAATGCTAACTGAATATTTCCCACTGCTGCTAGTTCACATTAAAAGCATTCAACTGGTAAAACACGGGGTGGCTTTTATTGTGAAGGTTGTAATTATTATTGACCGACTTCTTACTGCAGACAGATTCAGCAGTTGCTATTCTGTTGTATATCTGACAGAGAAACTATTCAAGGAGTGTTTGCTGTTGATGTTACCACGGTAACCACAAGTGTCACCAAATGGACCAGGACAAAAATCTTAAAGTCCAACTGAAGTCACATTTAGTCAACCCTTTTTGTAGTCAGAAATAATATCATGGAGTTTTAAAAAAATAGTTTTTTATTATTGAAAGGTAGAACAAAGGCCTTTGGGGAAATATCAGAAATGCTCCTTTTCATCTCAGCCGGCTGGAGGGTTCCTGTCGGTGTCTGTGTTTGACTGACAGCGGCTGGCACGCTGAGCGCCTGCAGGGGAATGAGAGACACAGTAAACAAACTTGCGCTGTGGCCTACATGTCATGGGCAGCAGACAGCGTGTTGTTAGTGGTGTTGAAGTGTAAGAACCACACCAGCACCTAACTGGACCAAAGTGACATTTGCAGGTACGTTTAATCTAGCCTTTTCCCCGGTGAATGTTTGTTTGGTGCAGGACAAGACGTGTGTTCATGTTTGTAAGTTAGATAAGAAGGAGACTTCAGCAGGAAATCTAATGTGAGTTCACAGTCTGTGGCTCTTGTGTTGTGTAGCAGGCTGCTGTCTGTCTCAGTGTGACCGTCTGTCTATGATAGGAGGCTGACATTACCGTTTTATGCAAGATTTGATTGTATCGAAATAAGGTCTCGTAAACTGACACCGACCGTATTTTGTTGAATTAATGCAAAACTAGGGGGCACCATCATGAACTGACTTTTCAGTTGGACTTTAAGGATTCTAACTTTACGTGGTGTCTGTTGATAACGATACTCAGTCTGTCCCTACTGTGTGTGTATGCACACACACACACACACACACACACACACACAGAGTGCAAAGAGAAACTGAACACTCTCATAGATCTCAGTAATCTTTGAGCCTGGCTATGCCCTTTTCTATAAATCAATTTAATGCATATTGGACACAATCGGTCTGTCATGTGTGGCTCTGCATTACTCAAAGATTTGACACCTTGCACACACACCACAAAACACACACATATACACAAACAGTGGGCTGTAGGATAGGGTTAGGGGCTTAGAGCAGGAAGCAGAGGCTCAGAAATGCACACATGAATTATTCACTCCCCTCTCTCGCCTGACAACTTTTCTTTCCCCTCTTTATCTGTCCTCACACCCCGCTCCCACCTGCTTGGCTCACAGCTCTCCATCCTTCCACTTTGTCTTTCTTTCCACTCCCCCCCATCCCTCCATTTTACTTGTGCTGCCAACTGCTCAGCCACTCCACTGGCAAAGAGCAGGCTCTAATCCTTCACGCGGCCCTCGAAACTCTGCCTGCTGGATCTTACAGCTTTGGAGCTTCTGGAGCTTCCCTTTGAGAGAAGACAGACAGGTGGACACAGACAGACAGACAAAAATGGCAAATGTACCCTATAAGAACACAAAACCCCACAAGCACAACAGCAATGCTAGAGACAAAACATTTTGTGTTCACACAACCGTCAGTGTATGTTTGTGAGTTTGTGTGCTCAGTCTGAGCCTGTTATTTCTCTGAGGGCAATGTTAGAGTATGAGCATGAAGCACAGAGACCATCTAATGCAATAAGTCAATAATACATCCCTTCATTGCACACACACACGCGCGCGCGCGCACACAGCACAAAACAGCCTTCCAGGGGTAAAGATGAGCATTTTCTTCGTTGTGGATCCTTTCTTTTTGAACCAGTTCATGTCTGTAGATCTGCTGTACTCACCATTAACAGCAGAGCAGCATTGGACAAAGTTGTAACAGAGATCACACTCTCGTCTCATTAATCTAATGAGAGGAAAATCACGTGTGAAATATTCAAATAGAAGCAAGAGAGGTGAAAAGTCAAAACTCAACAACTGTGTATGCATCACTTTCAGCGTGACCCCACTTTGACAGCTTATACACACAGACATACACACTTTCTAGCATGAAAGCCTTTCCGTAGATGACATTGTGTGGGAGCAGAGGAGAGTGTGGCTGTCAGCAGGACTCCCTCTGCTTGCTTGCCCTTGAATGGCATTAAGAGGAGCCTGAGAAAAAAGGAGCAGGGACTCACTAGGTGGCTTCACCATAAAGGACAACACAATAAATAGATGGCCACGCTAGAAAGGATAGTTGTGAGACTTGAAGAGAAATTCCGGTATTTTTCAACCTGGGTCTTCTTCTCGTAGTTGTGGCAATTGTGGCTAATGGGTCATGCTAACTTTGCACTCACCAAATGAGAATAAGACCCAGGTTGGAAAATAATGGAATATTCTCTTAACTTTGGTCATTGTACAATAGAAGAAGTGGTCAGAGTTAATGAGGAGCTGAAGACAGTATTTATTCTATATTTATTGGCTAAAAATTTCTGCAAATGAGCCAGAACTAGTCTTAGTTCTTGTTCATGTTTAATGCTGATGTTTTTTTGAACAGTATCAAGTGTGAAAAGTGACAACAAGCGCCTTTTCCAGCAAGCCCAGATTATGACTAGCAGTGAGAGACACAGAGGTCACAACAGGGCTACAGACAGATCATATTTATTCATAATTATATGAATACGACACAGTTTCTAAACACACCATGTGCACTCACACAGAGGGACAAAAACAAACCCCACATGGAGCTGCAATGCACCTGAGGGTCTCTGACGTATATTATATAGGACCTATACACACACATGAACACGCACGAACACACACACACACACACACACACACACACACACTCAGACTATTATTGTATGAAACTACACAGAACTTGCTTCTGTATGACTCGCGGTTCTGGCTATTTAAAACTGCAGTAACTTATATTAAGTAACATTTGATCTTTTACTATTATTAAAATGATAGTGATGTTTAACCAACGTGGTTTCACTCTTTCTGAAATGTGTCTTCTTTGGGTCTTTTCTGAGTTCCATGTCCTACAGTGATGTGAAAAAGTACACCTACTATGTCAGCACAATGTGTGGATGGAGGGACAGAGGGCAGAGAGGTGATTGATCTAGCCTCTGCACCAAGAAGATGGGATGGAGGGGCGGGAGGGAAAGACAGGAGAGGTACACAGTGCTGCTGCACCTGCAACCTTATACTCAAACCTTGTCAACCCAGAACTACACTTCATCTTTCCCTTTTCTTGTCTATTAGTGTATTTTCCTATCTCACAAACTCTATAATTCCCTTTTGCTCCTCCGTGGGCCCAGTGTTTCTTCCCTCTCTTGTTTGCATTTTTCCCCACACTCTTCCTCTCTCTCCTTATTTGTCTTGTCTTGTGCTCTCCTTTGCTTTACCACCCTCCCTTATCTCCTCTCGTCTTTTTGGCAGGCACAGCGGTTTTATTATCCAACCTCACCTCTGCCAGGATGGGTCAGATACCGCAGTGGAGCCGTCTTCACTTGGCACTTAATGTAGAGAGAGAGAGAGAGAAAAAAAACACAGCTGAGGGAGGTAGAGTGACACACAGGAGGAGAGTTTATCCAGCACATAGTGTAGGTGAGAAGGTTCAGCATGGCAGCCCAGCTAATGGCATAAAATGTGTGTATATATGTATATGTGTTGGTGCAGATGTAAAGTAGGTAAAGTAGTGTTTGCATCATGCAAGGTGCTGCAGCCAAACTTGGTTAGTTGTGCGTCACTGTGGCTGTGGGCTTTCTCAGGAGGGATGGTAGACCAGACATGGCTCGCCGAAGCCAGTATGCCAGGCCCGGTCCCTGCTGCCAGCTCCAAGGAGCCTCAATCGATCCTGACAGCTCAGTGTGTCACCAGGTCACACTGACACGCTGAGGCAGAAAAACAAGGACAAGGAACCATTTCAACTGGCTAAAATGTATTCCTCTCCCAACATTTGTAACAAGAATTAGAATATAGCAAGAATGCAAAATGATGTAGCCTGTTGATTGAGCAAATCCTGTGTGCATACTTAATTGTCCCTTATCATGACTTTATTTTGTATTTTCTACTGTAGCTGCCAACCTCAAGCAAAAACAGGAAATTGACTGAGAGTGTGGCTGTCCATCTCGGCATGTTTGGAAATTCCTTTGATTCAGTTCACCAAATCAACTTGGGCAGCAGCAGCATTAACAGCAACAAAACAGTTCCTCCACTGGCTAAATGGATGATCATGGCTATCATAAGAAACCTGACTGTGCAGGTCATTAGGTTTCAAGTTTACCACGCAAGGATTCATCAAACAGTTCTGACACTGCAATTCCTAAAACTCAACAAAATAAAAGCATTGCTGTAAAATGTAAATAAATCTTGATAATCCTATGTTTGCCAACTAAAGTGAAGAATAAACTGTATTTTATTTTGTGGGTCAACATTTCACTAAATTAACTTAATTATTTATTTTTATTTAACATTAAAAAGATATTTCAGAAATTTAGTCTGGCACATACATACAGTTAGGGAAGTCACAAGAGACATATTTAGTACAGAATGATCAAAGTCAAAGCATAATATATTCTGACTTTTAGTCACTATAGTATGGGTCAAGCTCCAAAAACACTACACTTCCCATAGTGCAGTTCAGTATCACCTTTGTTAGATCCTCCCTGCCTGTAAATGCCCATGGCTTGCAAACTCTATAGTCCCAGTCTGTAACAGGAAACAGGATTTCTGTTAAAAATACCGACATTCTCCAAGACCATGCTGAGATAACCCTGATGACATCATCAGAGTTGTTTTGTTTTTTTGTCAAACGTCCCAAAGCTCCCACCACCATCAGTGGAATGACCCTTTAAGATTCATTTTACCTTGAATCTTTAGCTTGAGGTTAAAGAAAGTTTGTGAGATTGTTTTTCAAAAAATACTTGTACAAACATGCAACATACATAAAAAAAACATGAGGTATAAAATAAGAACTTTATGCAAAATCATTTCACTTCACACAGTACTGTTTGTGCCTCAAGCGCGACTGAAAATGACAGACAAATGCCCCCAGCAGACGTTTGGCTTTGTGACCTCGACCTGCTGACCTGCTGACTGGCCGTCTGACGGCAAATCTCCCTCCAGGACTGAACCTTTGAACTTGTGGAGAAACGGGGGCAAGGCCGGCAGGACTGGTGTGGTGCCTCTGAGGTTTTTTAGAAAACCTATAATAAAAGGATTCCCACACCTGCTTTGGACAGACAGAGAGGAGGATGACAGGGAGAGAATAGGAGCGAGAACAGAGAAACAAAATGTGAAGGAAATGGAGAAATCACATCACACTCTGTCAAAACTGTGTCACAGTGACAGCCATCCTCCATTCAAGTGTCAGGCTGAGCTCAGATCTGACACAAAACAGGAACATTTTCCCAGATTTGTTTTCTAGATCAGATTCTCTAACCCAAGCCCAAAGACCTCAATGTTCACTTCCCTTTTACATGCAGCAGGTTGTCAAAGGAAGAGCGTGTATCTGTGCTGAGCGGCATGAGAAGGTGAACCAGCCGCTGTGCCTCAGATTAAACCTCAGAATAGCAGCTCAGTGTTCCTGTAATAGAGTTCGTCTTCCTCTGAGACAACAGCTCATTACCACAGGACTGCCCCCAAGGACACCCCACCCCCCATCACCAGCACCTCACCCTCTCAACACGACCTCGCCCCTGAGATGGAGCCCCCACATCCTGACGCATATCTACGTAATTACACCCCCCCCTCCATAAACTGCTAATCTTAGTAATCTTAAACTAACTCCCATTCCTCCTCCTGCTTTTGTATTTTACCTCCCTCTCCACCATCATTGCAGTTGCCACCCTTATGTCAGATATTTGACCCATCTTTCTTCCAACTGAACCACCCCACAACCACACACACACACACACACACACACACGCACAGCCCTCCAACGCCTCTGTTCCCCTCTGTCCCCTTGCAGGGTGGCTCTTGTCGACACCTTTCCTGATTTGGACGTTTTTGATGAGAATTCCCCACCTCAATCTCTGCTGTTTCCCTACTTAACCCTCCCAGGGGCTTCCCAGTACCGCTCTGACTGACACACACACACACACACACACACACACACACTGACGCAGACACACGCAGACAAAAACACACGAAGATGACTGGATCACGCTCGCTGTGTTGCACACACCGGCACATGAGCGTGCACGCGCTTGCTTCATTGTAGCCTTAATGAGGTCTCATCATGTCTTTTACTTTCTCTCCTCCTCTCTCTGCTTGCCTTTTTCTCTTAGTCAAGTGTCACAGTTTTCATTCTGGTGCTGAGACAAGTAATTTAACTCCTTTTGGAATTTAAATCAACATAATGAACTGTTTTCTGAGTCCTGTTTTGACCGTCTATGAGACTCTTCAAAGACATAGACAAACAAACTCTATGAAGTCATCAATATGTGGGTCTCTCCTTGAATACAAAGTGTATTATTTTCTGTCTAATTTGCACCAGAACGTGTGTGTAAGGGTGTGAGAAAGTAAGGAGAAAGAGTGTGTGTGTGTTAGTCCTGGATATGGATACAGCTACAATACAGGGTCTCATCATAAAGGAGAGGGCCTGGATGTGGAGGAGAACAGCTCATCATGGAGAAGACGTTGCCATGATTGAAATGAGTGCCTCTGCATGAAAAGGTACAGTACATCCAACAAGGGTGATCTGATTTGGCTCACTTAAAGAAACCTGCCATCTGGCGCATCCTGGTATTGAGTTGAGGGTTTGGGAATGGGCTGTGGAGCCAGTATGTAAGTAGCCTAGTAAGGGGGTGGCCACTGTCAGTTGCAGGGTAGGCTATAGAGTTCAGTAATATTAGTTTGACACTTTGGAAAACAAACTTATTTGCTCTCTTGCCGAGAGTTAGATGAGATGATCGGTACCTCTCTCGTATCTGGACAGTAATATGAAGCTACAGCCAGCTGGTTAGCTTAGCTTAGCACAAAGACAGGAAACAGGGGGATTAGCTAGCCTAGTTCTGTCCAAGAGTGCTGGTTGCCTGGTAACTGCTCCCAGCCAAGAAATAGTTCAGCACATAACCCCCGTAAAATGGTAAAAAAAATGTCACACTTCGTTTTTTCGTACGGATTAAACAAACAAGAACATTTGATTAACCTGTTAATTAGTGATTAGAGGTGCAGGTAGGCAGATTTTGTTACTTTTATTTGGAGCTGTTTCCCCGTTTTCAGTCTTTGTGCTAAGCTAAGCTAACCAGCTGCTGGCTCCAGCTACTTATTTACTTACAAACATGAGAGCAGTATCAATCTTCTCATCTAACTCTTGACAGGAAAGCAAAGAAGCGCATTTCCCCAAATGTCAGACTTTTCCTTGAAGATTTAATTGAACCTGAATTGGACCTGGACTGGATGGAGAAGGCCTAATTGAAGAGCAGAAGGTCTCATGATTGAAATGTGTCCGTCTGCATGAAAAGGTATATCCAGCGAGAGTCACCTGTTCAACCTCGGGGAAATTTACGCTTACCTTGCATTTTTGTCAAAACACAAATAAAGGATAGATTCTCACATGCCCTTTTCTCAGAAACTGCTGGCTCAGCACTTTGTGAGGCTGGTTATAGGAGCTTTGTTATGTATGATGGATGGCCTCTTGATCCTGTTCCAGGTAGAGGTGTAGTCTGAGTCCTCTCAGGAGACACTGAATATAGCCGAGTGGAAACCCACTCAGACAAAACGCACACAACCACTGAAGCTCCGCATGCAGTCGAGCAGGTACAGCTGACAGCTTTGAAATGGGCAACACGGTGGTGTGTGCACAGGAGTCTGCATGTCTGTCAGCTGCAGAAAAGAAAAGAGAAGAACATTTGAATAAGTGGTGCAACACTCTTTATGTAAAGTTTCCTCTTTCACCAGCAATTTTCCTGTCTCAAGAGGATACCAGCACAAACTCAGTAACTCACAGCACTCTGCAACTCCAGACAATTTTCCTCTTCTGTCCAAGTCTGTGGTGGGCTGATGAGTTTGGCTGTGATCTTATTGGTTCCCAAGAGAACACAAAGAGCAGATGACTCTGTCTCTCACTACTATCTACCTTGTACATGCCTATCTTTAACAATCTCCCTGAAGAGGTATACACAGCACAATGACGTAAACCCTATTCTATGACTTAAAATGAACGAAGAAGCTACTAGTGCACTATTCAGCTTATGTTTTGGGGTAAAATCAGTTAAAGTAGCAAACTATGTTTGACATCAATTAGTGACATGAGCAGGCTTTGATGAACTTGCTTTAATGAAACCGAGGAGAGGAGGGGGAGAGCGAGCAGAGAGAGAAAAAGAGAAAGATCTTGTAAAAAGCAGGGTCAGATATCATGCTGGAGGCTGCAGCTAAAAACGGCAGGATCAATACAACAAGAGAGAAAGCAGATAAAAGATGGGAAGAAAGGGAGAGGAGAAGAAGAGATATGATTGTGTGTTTCCTCTCCTCCACATGGGCCTCCCTCTTTTCACCAAGATGCTTCGCTATCGATCTGACATAAGAACTCTGTGTGTGTGTGTGTGTGTGTGTGTGTGTGTGTGTGTGTGTGTGTGTGTGTGTGTGTGAGGGAGAGCAGATGCTTGTAGCTCTCGACGTGCTTGACTAAGCCTGAACCCAACGTGTGTGTGTGAGTGTGTGTATGTGTGTAAATGAAAACCCCTCTCAGCCTTGTCTGCAGTGAAGGATTTTTTGGAGACTCCGACAGCTTCGACAACTTTTTCTCAGCTCTTGAAAAAATGAAGAGACCCTTGTATCACTGGTCTCCTCTTAATGTCACCTTTCTACTCTCCATGCTCCAGTTACCTCCGCCTGTATCTTTTTTTTAAAGATTTGGACCATTGCTGTTGACACTTTTCGTGGAAAGGAAAGTGTCCTAAATTCAGTCTTTCTACTTTGCAGCATTTTAAAAAAATTGGTGGTTCATCCCTCCCTAACTTCATATTGGCTTGATCCTCTATCGGATATTCCCTGACCAAAAATGGAGAGCTCACTGTGCGCACCCTTTTATTTTATTTCACCCAAACAAGAACAATTGTCCCCTGGGACCCACTGTGTCTCACATTATATCTGTATGGCGGCAAACTGAAAACATTTCTCCATTCCATGTATGCTCCATGACTCATCACCAGTTTGGAACAACGATTTACCGCTGTCCAGATCCATTTCCTTCCTATTCCCTCCATGGGGTTCTAGAGGTATTCATGTGCTAAAGGATATCTATAATGATAAAGGTCTCCGCACCTTTCAAGACGTGAAGGAAGATTACTCACTAGGTTCAACCTGGTTCTTTTATTTGAGACTCTGCCTTAAAGACATATGGAGTTCTCTTGAATGTATTCCCAGCTGCCCATCCCCTTGATACTCTTCTTAATGCCAAATCCAGTGGGAAACTGTTAGGATTTCTGTTGGTAGTAGTAGATGAAGGACCCAAGCGCAGGCAGACTTAAGGGTTGGATCGGTATGGTGATTTATTAATGGTGAGTGAGAAAACTAGTGAACACAAAAATTCCAAAACAAGAGGCATGAAAAACACACAACTAACGCACAACTAACATGGAGCGTGGACCATCTAACTGAAGGTAACAGAAGGCAATGACCCGACAAGACACAAAGGGAACACACAGGCATATATAGGGTGGAGCTGACGAGGAAACTAGAGACAGGAGAGTGACGAGGAACAGGTGGATACACTCAAGGACGAGACAAGAGGCGGGAACACAGAGGAAAACATGAAATCAGGACTTCAAAATAAAATCCCAAACCAAACACAGACATAACAAAACCTAGACCAAGTCCATTGATCCTAACAGAAACGGATCTTCCCTCAGCCTCTGACTGGTGCTTGCCCTCTTTGTTTAGCAATATCTCCTTTAAAAACATTGCCCACCAGCTTATAAATTACACATTTTACACACTCAGAATGAATGTAACACCTGCTCCTCTGCTGTGGGCACATATATGCATATGTTTTGGTATTGTGATTCGGTTTATACTCTTGATGGATGTTTATCTCCGACACTGTAAGCAGTGCGCTTTACAAACCCCTCTCGGCCTGTCCTGTCTCGTCTCTTGTGGGTTTTGGTCCTGCTGGTCACCTCAGAAACACTGAAAAGAGAATTCTGTTTGCAGCTAAAATTGTTACTCCGAGAAATTTGTTGGTTGTAATCCTCTGTGTGACACTGATATATGGATAACATATTATTGTAATTTGGATCTGTCTGTGCAGCACCCATACTTTAGATATCATCTTCTACTGAAAATGATGATTATTATTAGTAGTATAATTACTATTATCATTGTTATTTTCATTATTATTGTTATTGGTGTTGTTGCTTCTGACATCATCAGAATGAGACGCACAACAACAAGTGCTTTCAAAGAAGCTAATTTCACTCTAAGAAGCTATTTTTAATCTACGCTGTGATTATGCTGACACTTTTCAGCAGATGTAACAAGCTCTCCTTGAAAAAATTAAAAGCACACATTAGTGAAATATGCAAAATCCTTTCCTATTATCTTTCATCTCTCTTCTTCAGCTGATGCATATAAATAGCGCCTGTGTGGGAAAAAACCCTCAGTCATTTATCTTAAGTCATTCTTTGAGCGTGGCTTGTTGCCCTGTTAAGTAAAAAAGTAGATGAGTTTTTTTTCCGTCACTCCAAACAATAAGAGAGCGATAAGTCATGACTGTAAGCAAAAGTGCTAATGGGTTTAACGCAGTGAGTGCACAGGGGAGAACATTTGCATGCTGGAGTGAATTGCCTTATAAGAACCTAGTCATATATCCCCCATGCACTCACCCACCCTTCAACACACACACACACACACACACACACACGCACACATATTCTCACTTTCTGATAGGTTACAGGCACCCAAACAAAACAGACCAAAAAAGATAAAGTTAGATGTTATTCATATAATTAGAGGGTTAAACTGCCTCTATCCTACATGAACTACTGCAATAGAAGTCTCTGAGAGGCATGTTTGATTATGATGGTCTTGAGTAACAGACAGTACAACTATAACATTGCCCTTCTCTCCATTGCTAAAAAAAAATCAGTCAAAGATGTGTCATGTCCTTTTGTTTTGTTTCTTCTCGTGCCATGTCATTTTGTTTCATGGTGAATTTCCATTGGTCAGCACCTGAATGAATGAATTTACAGTAAGGAATAAAACAACAAATATAATTTATTGATGTAGTATGACCATCTGAACTTTGTGAGGTTGTACTCAGGTACAGTGGTACCTTGAGCTAAATGCTAATGTCAGCATGCTAACATGCTGATGTTTACCAAGTATAATGTTTACCAACATCTTAGTTTAGCGTGTTAGCATGCTGACACTTGGTAATTAGGGCTAAACACAAAGTGCAGCTGCAGCTGATGGGAATGTCATCATTTTTGCAGGTATTTGGTGACAAACCAAAATATTGGACCAATTTAAAGTTTGACCTGATGATGGCTTGAGATGAAAAGTCAGAGGATCACCAAAGTTATTACAATTCACTCTGAATGTCTGTACCACATTTCATGGCAATCCATCTGATAATTGTTATATTTTAGTTAGGACCTAATTGGTGGACCAACGTCGCCACTAGCATGGCTAGAAATTGGCCAGTTGGATATCCCTCCCAAATAGAGCAATAACTAAAAGCTGTAGAAAAAAAAAACTACTTTTGAGTTTGTAAATGATCCACTTGCGCATACATTAACATAAGCTATGATTTCAAACTGACTAAATCTGTGTTTTTCAAGTCCATGTCTCTTTAAAGCTGATATGCTGTAACTATCATATCAAAGCCATCTGTAATTTAAATGCTCACAGTGGTAACTATTTTGCAAGGCCTGCCAGCTAAATGTAGGAGTAGGGCAGAGTGGTTTCTTTGTGTTGTGTCAGATTCAAGTGCTCTCAGAAGTGCTCTCCAGCTGCGTTCAGCACCGGCACTCTATTTATAAAAAGTGCACTGAGGCGTGGGAGGAGAGCATTATGTTGTGTCAATATTTCAGATAGCATAAACCACGGTGATGTGTTACTCAAGTAAGTGAGTGGAAAGGAGATGTCTGTGTGCGTAGCTACACACACACACACACACACACACACAGTGGCCTGGCCTATAATTGTCCCTATTTAAAATGCTAATTTCCTCTCTCCCGCAGGTGCCTAACTGTGTTTGAAACTAAATTGCTCGTCATAGCAGGTCAATCTGAGCCTAATGAATTCATCTGTTCTCCCATTACACTTATCGATGCTGAATGGTGGACGACAGGTGCGCTGAGTACTCGAGGGTTTGAAAGCGAAGCCTGCAGTCTCTTCTTGCTTTCTGAGATGGGTTTCCACGTCATCCGTGAATATTTCAGTATTTGGCTTGAATGAGGCTTTGACCTGTGAGCATCTCCGTTACAAAGGATATTTTACTTAATGATGCTCACTGGCACTAAACTACCAATCAGACTAAATCACCTGTCCCCAGTCACTCCATACCAGCCCATTTCTGACTGAACAGGAGCAGCACTTACTTCATTTGAGGGGATTTAGAACTCACTTTACTCATGTGCCTGAAATATCGACTTAATAAAACTGGACAATAGCCATACTTTGTAGAAGCAATGTAGCTCTCAGCATGGAGATAATTTACATAAAAATACATCAGCGTGCATAGAGACACGCATACAAAGTACCTAGAGAGTGTATTTGGTGTTTTCTAACCCTGCAGCACACAACAATAATGCTGTGGTCAGGATGCAAAACACAGAATGCATGATGGTGTGGGTGGATGATAGACACACTTAATGCTTTAGGCCAATAAGTAATTCTCAACCCTGATTCCTAAGATATTCTTTGGTTCATCATGGTCCAGCAGTGGAGACTGGACTGAAGTGTTTAAATCCACTGCATGTCATATCTAAACTCAATAAACACTTGATGTTCACTGGTGTTAAAAGACTCCAGTAGACTCTAACTCAAGTTAGTGAGTGGGGGAAAGTGTACCAAGTCTACCAACTACATTGTCAAACAAGAAAAATATGTCCTCCCTGCCTCTCTAAACCATGTTACTCTGTCTTGGAGCCTGCACACACTCACACAGAGAGAGCCACAGACCCCAGAGAGAGTAATCACAGGTAATGATAACCGAGAGTGAGCATAATTTTCCTCCACAGCCCAGCAACATGACACACCAGGCCGGCCTCTCTGGGGAGGGCTGGAGGAGCATGTGAAGAGGAGAAGTGAACGGGACGGAGGCAAACAACAAAGGAGGGGGGGGGGGGGTAAGAGGCCACAGGAGGACGTCTAGCAGAAAAACAGCAGTAAGTGATCAAACATCATCTGAAAGGATCATCCATAGGTATAATAAGAGAAAACAGAAGGAAAGAAAGAGAAATACATCAAGAGAGACGGATGATGTAAATGTGGTTCCCTGCAGCTTCTAGCGTGCAGAGCCAAAGTAGGAAGGAGCTAATCTGGTATAAGTGGCAGATTGTGATGCAATACTTAATGCATAGCTATAAATTAGCTCATAGCACCACGTGAGCCTTTACCACGGCAGCCCACCAGGCACACAAGGGATGGAGCTAATTGCAACCATTTAGTAAGAAGCAGGAAGGAGCGAGAAAGCCCCTCCTCTGTCTATAGTGGCTTTAAGTGCACTGTAGAATTTCCTTCACTATGAACAAACAATCAATCAACACTCATGTGCATGTGAAGCCTCACTAGACCTCTTTTCATTCATGTATGTGTGGTTTTGGTGCAGTGCACGTAACTACAGTCAGTGGATGCCTTTCTTATTTCTCTGCTGTGTGCAGCTTGAAGTTGTGTTGAACACTGCTCAACCCAGTTATCACATGTCTGTGGAATCAAGTAGCATCTCCTCTCAAAAATGAGCAAATACAGAAATAAACTTTTTCGAAAGATTCATTTACTGATACAACCAAACTATGTTACCCATTTTACTGGCACAGATCTAAGTGGATAGAAATGTACATGTTTGGGAAGACGACCTAACTATGTTGCAACTGATAGGAATGTGTATGTACTTACGTATTGTGAATGATAGTGAGTATGAAGTGTTAAATCTAACAAGGTTTACGTATGTTGGAATGTTACTTAGATGAGCTGCTTGTCGCCACAGACATGAATCTGAGTTAAGCTAAGGTCACTAGTCACAAATCTTCATTACGCACACAGCAATGAAAAGGTGTCCGCGACTTGACTTTGTGAGATTCTGGTTAAAAGATTATTCCACTGATTTAGCATCACACTCCTATAACATAGCCGGACTCACTCTAAACTGACAGTTTAAAAAAGAAAGATCAAAACTGATGCAGCAGAACCAGAGATATTGTCTTTTTTATTCCTCTCATTCATCTTCTTTGTCAAAACCTGGCGCCTACATTACCCACAATGCAACCCCAGAGATTCAGGTGTAGTGGCTAATGTAGCCACGAGCCACTAGCCTCAAGCAGAGATGAGGAGCAGGCTGCAGAGGTCTGGTAAGCTCACTTCTTTCTTCACAAAAGGCTTTATACAACTTTTTGTACATATGCAGAAGTACTCCGCAGCACCTGTAATCAGACTTTGATGTGTAAAATTAGTGGAGTTCCCACTAATTTCCCCTTTAAGTAGGAGAAATAGAAAAATTACCCTTAAAGTGGACTGATCTCTTTAACCCTTGGAAAAGGATTAGGCTGCAGCTTGTCAGCCCCAACTCTGACCTTAAAGCGAGACTATAAAACACTGTAAATAAGAAATAACAAAAATTTCAAAATGCCGTAAGTGAACCACAGGATGTAGTGCATCCAAAACAACCCAACTGTGTCTACCAAGACATAAACTTTACGTCATAAAGGATAAACATCTTCCGCATCTCCTGTGTCATCTTCAAACCTTAGAAATAAACAGCAGAGAGTTGCGTAGGACTGTCTCAGATCTACACTGTGAGGCAGTGTAGACCTGAGACAGGGTTAAATGTATCATGTTCTCAGGGGAATGAAGCTAATCTAAAACAGTGGATTATGTAAGGAGAACCTTAGCTCGGGCTAATCCCTCTCTCCTGTCTGACTGTCACACTGTTCTTTGATGCTTGGTTTATAGTGGAGACGATGGTAAATGTTATGTTGCTGTGCCATTTTACCAGTGAGTAAGATTATATACACACGTGGACATCCCTATAGCTGGGAGGTTGTTCGCAGAGTTTTCCACTACATGAACAACCATGATCACTTGCCCTGTCATCGCCTGCTGCACATTAGTTGCCTGCTAATCGTGGGAATGACAGTCTTCTTTTTTACATGCGGACTCAGCTGCCGAACTCGTGTCTTTCTCTTTGACTAAATGAGCTGTGTATGCTGTCATGTTCGATGCTTGATTGTGCCTGTGGGAGAGATAGATGGAGGAGCGAGGACAGAGAACACTGAGCAATATGATAAAGAATGTTATGCATGGGATTCATCACATTTTGTCATATTGTTTCTTCTAACAATCGAATACAAGTGTTAAGTGTTTGTGCATGTGTACAAAGGAGGGATTTCTAGTTTAATCGCTTGGTTGAGTCTGAGACTAGCCCACCCCTCCCTCCCTCTTTTCAGACCCCTCTGTCCTTGGCTGACCACTCACACTCCCATCCACTGGCCTCCCCATTGGCCTCCCCAACCACAGCCAACAAGCGAGTGGCTTCGGGGGGAATTCTGAGGCAGAGGACTAGTTAATTATGCTAATCCAAGACACTGATAAGGGGACGGTTTTAAATATTTAAAACCTCTGGAAACACACACACACACACTTACACAAGGCAGTGTGGTTTAGGGAGAGATAGGCTCTGTGAGAAAATATGAGACTGTTTTGTCAGAGTAAGCAGAGAGAGGACATTCAGGAAATAGAGAAAGAGAACAGAGTTATAATTAAGCTCTTTCCTTTTCCTCATAGATCTCCATCTCTATGTTATATTCAAGAACTAAATGTTTCCAGATTCTTTTTCTCCCTCAATTTCAAATACTAAACAGTCATGCAAATATTAAATTTGACTAAATCCTCTGGATGTTGGACTTTTCTTGCCCCCACTCAGCGCTCAGTTGCTCCTATGTTGCTGGTATGCTGCTGGCCTTTCCCCTCTCTTCTTGTTAACTGATGTCTGTGGGCGGATAACACTGCTTCACTGATCCACAACTCATGAAACACCACTCATCCTTTTTTTTCCCCCATTTCTTTCTCTTCTTTTTCATCTCTGCCCTAAAGTATCTCAGCACCCGATAATTCTTGCTGTGCACAAACACGTCATTATTGTCTTTCTGTCTTTGGATTTTAGAGAGCATCACCCAGTAGACTTTTAACATCGCTTCTCCTAACAGACTGATTCTAAACTCATTTTCTTTTACGACCAGCAACCAAGTGCCAGCTTTTATTGGATTTACAAGCCTTTGCTGTGGGACTAGCTCCTGAACTGTTCAATGCAGCCTTTTCTAAAACTACAAAATATGGCATAAATCTGAGAGTCTGAATGTATCCGTAATCTGTTTTCTTCACTGCTCAGGGACTCTTGTGTGTTAGTTTTTCTAGTTTATTTTCTGTAGCAGTGTAATGCAGGTAAACTTCTGTGTCCCACAACAGTCAAAGTGCAAAACTGCCTCTGCACTCCATCAAAAACACAGGAACCACGAGAGCTCAGCTGCGCTGCTGAGACAACCGAGTCCTGCAGGATACTAAACCGAGGGGAGAAGAGGGAGCTGGATCATCAGGAGCACCCCCCTCCGTCACCCTCCCTGACTGACTCTCCATGTCTTATTGCTTCTTTCCCGACATGCAACCTAAATGTCCAACTACTACATATCAGTGTATTCCCAGGTACAGCTGGTGAGGAATGCTATACTCACCACAGACCACAAAGCTTACAGCCTTCTCACCCACAACAACAGAGACTCAAGAGACCTGCAGAGAAAATGATCCCTCCACCTTCCCAGAGACAAAGGGGTGAGGAAAGGATGCAAAGAGAGAGAGCAAGGAAGAAAGAAAACCTAAAGTTGTCTGTGCCTGTTTAGTTCTTGTTGTCTAGTTTTGTGCCAAATATATTTCCTGCGGTAAACGGACTGAAAAATGCAAACTCTGCTCAAAATTGCATCATAATTGTAATACAATATGAATGTACTGAAAGGACATTTAGAACTAATGATAAGTTATTTGGATGTGACTATTGGATATTTAGGCATCCTTAGAAGCTTGTGGTGGGGCTGGAAGTTAACTGCAGAGTTAAGTGACTTAAAGACACATACATTGAAAGAGAGAGAGAGAGGTGGGATAGAGCAACAGAGGAGGGGGATAGGGGAGAGACTGAGTATTTGTGGGAGTATAATTAACTCCATGGTCTGCCTCTCTGCAGGCCTGCGGCATACTGCTCTGAAATGCTGATTCAGTACACAGATAGAGAGAGTAGCACGGGAGGGAGAAGGGGGTGAGGAGAGAGATGCAGTAAAAGAGAGAGAGGGAGACATGGGGTGTTTCAATGAAGAGAAAATGTGAAATGAAGCAATAGATGGCTCAGTGGGACAAAAAGTCAATTGGTAGCAAATGGTGAAGGCAGAAGTGAGAGTACAGAAAAGCTGCTTAAATTAAAGTATCACATGCACAATCAGTTGCAGAAGATTCACTAAACAGTTACAGTGGGTAGATGGTACACTTTATGATGTGAAGCAAGTTATCTGCAGTCAGTGGTTGACTTTATTGAGCGCTGAACATTTGCAGATGCTTCAGAGACAGCAGTGCGAAACCTCGCTCCACGTTATCAAGAGAACAGTGACATCTAGAGGCCTAACAATAGATTTCACCTGCACTGAAGTTCTACTGCAGAACTGCTGATAGATACAGTCAACGACTTTGTTCCTGTACCTTTTTAGACAGAAGGAGAAGAGCACACTTAACCCCTCACTGCTTGGTGGAGATGCTCAGTGCAGATGTCCACTGATTGTTCAGGGGAGTTTGTAGGAGTTAGTGTGTCTGTGTCTTTTTAAAAACAAAGAAATCCACCTGACAAAACGGAGTGCGTCCAGGGTTACAGTGTTGCGTGGGGTACTGAAACACTAAGAGAGGGGTTAGTCACAGTTGAAAGTAGTCAGTCTGTCACCAGGCTGGGGGTGCAGAGGCAGCTCACATCTATAATGCATCAAACCTAGTGTCAGGTAAACTGGAGACAAGGACAAAACAACAGAACCAATAAATACTGGAGAGAGATGAGATGGATCAAATACTTTTGATTCATAAAATGCCAAATAAACATACAGATATCATTTTAGCTACTATACACAGATACCTAATCTAATGCATTATAAACAGTTTTAATTTTTTTTAAGTTACAGTATGGATGAAATATCAAAACCACGGGCAGGCTGGTGATACAGGGCTTCTTGAATCAAATGATACAATGTGCGAAGTGAAAGTCACTGTTGCTAGTTAAACGGCTATAGGATGTGCATTTTTTCCAAGACTTGTATGTAGTGTGATGAAACGCACCATATAGCAGCCATACAGTAGTAAATGTTGATATGCAAGTCCTTGAAAAATATCCCTTTATAATAGTTTTCACCAAAACCTTACAAGCTTAGTTTAACATCCCGCTGAGGGTCTCAATAAGCAGCTGGCTGATCAAGAGTGAATCAAAATTGTATTTAAAAAAATCTGGAGGTTTGTGCTCAGAGAGGATGGGCAAAACTTCTGCGCTGCAGCTGCTCTTCTCTTTCAGTCATGTCCCTTCACCTGGCTCTGTGTGCCTGAGCTCGGATCAGGTTGGTCGTTTTCCCTCGACAGGAAGCCCCAAGTCTTTAGCAGCGCAAACCGCTGAGCAGGGGGAGTGGAAAAGTAGTCCTTCTGTTTCTGAGAGTAGATCTGCACTGGACGGATGATGTCTCTGTAGCTCCAGTCCTGATGACGCAAAATTCCTCTGATTAACTTTGATTTATCATATATTTAATTACATGATGGAAACCAATTAAAACCAGGTTAAATTAAGACTCAACAGAATAAAAGAGTTGTGAGAAAGAGAAAGTGTTTGTAAACCAGACTGAAATAAAGTTTTAGTAAGACTTCTAACACTGGGTCTCAGTGTGTATGGAGAAAAAAAGGGTAAACAAAGAAAAATTATAAATTCTTTCATGAACTTAAAATCAAGACATTTCACACACATATTTTATTTTTTCTGTTAAAATACATTTAGTTTACTTTCTGTGTTGAAAACTAGAAGGAATTTATATCCAGCATAATGTAATGTCCTCATGAAGTCACTCTTAATTCTCATCTCACCACCTACAGTACAGACAGAGTGAACAGACAACTGAAATCTTCCCAGAAAGGGACCCATGGGACAACAAAACCTCCACAGATGGGGGGTCTCTTATCTAAAGGCCATCTGTCTGGAGGTCTTTGGCATGAAACAGTTTCTATCCCCTGGTGTCTATTTAATGTGTGTGTCACAGGTATTGTGACTTATAGTGCTGAGGTCCTGTTACCTGCCAGCGAAAGTTGAAAGCCTCCAGCAGCTGTATCCTGCCCTCTCTGGAAGGCACGCAATCAGGTGGAACAGGCTGCACCATCTCAGAGCCCACGGTCACACCTCCAAACACCAACAGGGCTCTAATGGCAAACCAGCCCCCGAACCTCGGATGCACACACACTCCGAACATCTTCTGCAGGTAACAGAGGGAGATAAGGTGGAGACAAGGATGGAAACAATGCACTACAAAATATATATATCACAAGTATTGGAATTCAGTTAAACAGCAGCCATTTAGATCCCTCTTAAATGAAAAGCGTCACCTTTTCAGCCCAGGGTTGGTCTGTGACATCAGACTGTTGGTAGTAGAAAGCTGCTCCAGACACATGAGCCACAGTCTGCGCCAAAAACTTCGGCTTCCTGCTGGGCAGCAGCTCGTAGTCATACCTCACATCCACCTCCTGTCCTGGGAAACACTGCAGGGCAGGGAGAGGGCATATTTAGGTGTCACAGCCTGATCACAAGAATAGTTATAGTTGCATTATTCCTAACTGGGCTTAGGTAACATGATGACACATACTGTGGGACCATCAGAAGTCTTGCCATAAACTTTATACTGTGGGCACTGGTTCAAAAATACTCTATTGGGCCTCTATTGGCCTCCTGTTCCAGCTGCTGTCTGTGCATCACCTCCAAAAATCCATTAAGTACACACATGACAATATTTTTCACAGGGACCCACTAAACAGCCAGTACTACCTGCCATGGACTGTATGTCCACTTGTTTTGGGAATGTAAAATTCAAAAGAATATTTAAGAATATGGGGCATGTAAGGACAGTATTACCTACAAAATAACTACATTTTGGTTTAGGGCCCCTCTACAAGACAGAGCCTCAGGACTCGTCATAAGGCCCTTAGTAATTCAACTGATATTGTGCTTTATTGGTGCATATTTAAAATGTTGGAGAACAAATTTGCAAATCATTAAACTACTACAAAACAAATGACACCCATTGAACCTAGGTCCTCTGAGGGTCTGGGGCCCTGTGGCAGTTGCCCGCTTTGCCTGGTTGGTAATCCAGCCTTGTGTGGTATCTATCCCTTTAATACCTGCGTTATTGGACCATTGTGGACAATGTTGTAAAGCAGTGAGCAGGACTGCTTCATGGTTATATTGGGTTTGCAGGATTTTACATCAGTGTGCGTGTTTTTTTTTAGGTATTTGTTTCCCTGGATAAGCCAAAAACAAGACATTCCCATCTAGTTTAAACAACTTTTCTCTTGAGCTGCCAGGCAATTCACTCTATCTATTGATATTGTAATATAAATGTACATATTCTGTCATAGAAGATTTTATCCATCACCCCCACCCCATCCCCAACCAATCATACAAACTTGTTTTTGCCTGTCTGCCCCACTTTTAAGGCCGGGGTATTCACTCACACAGACTCATACCGCTCACCTGGGAGACAGCAGAGGAGACACAGTGTTTGACACACTGGTCTATGGGGTCAGACAGCCCCTGGCAGCCTCTCTCCTCCATGAAGGGCAGGAAGGCTTGTTCAAACATGGCAGGAGTGCTGAGCACCACCACGGCCAGGCAGTCATCTGGGTAAGCCAGGCGCAGGGAGGGAGGCAGCACAGAGTTATACCAACCAGCCTGTGAACATGGTGGAGCAGATGGTCAGAGAGGCACAGAGGCAGCGACACACAGTGCAGCACCAGGAGGAACACAACACTTATAGGGTATCTGAATACATGCAGCAGGCAAATACAGTATATACAGTATATTTATCTTACATCTGCCGTAGCATTGAAATAATTTACATGTATTGAAGAAAAAAAGAAACCTTTAATCGGCTGTTAAAATGTAATACTTTCACCCCCATAATTATAGTTTACTGGCTATTTTAACTCCTCACTTCTCAGTCCTAGCTAGCAGGTGGATGTACTGAATCGTATTTTTGACACTTTCAAGTCCTTCTTGCTGTCAAAGCTACACATTAGAAAGACATTAGTGCCACAATACCTTTAGAGGGTAGACTTCAAATCCAAGTTTTGATAAATAGTCCTCAAGCAGTCCTATTATACCTTCCACATTGACTGTGGAAGTCGCCATACTTCCACATTGTCAACGCAAAGCTTTGGATTGTGGGATATGGTGTTCTTTGGCTAATTAATGTCAGAAATTAAACTAGACTCTTGCTGTTTCTGCTATAATTTCTTCTGACAAAACGAATGGCTACAATACAATATACAATACCATGTGTTTCGGAGATAATTCTGCTGAAGTACTTAACTCATTTTATGGAAAAAAAGAATAGAGTAACCATCTACTACAATACCCAGAAGTCCCCTTCGGATACGTCATACGCAATCACGTCGCTGTTATGGGCTCCTGGATTTAAAAGTGGAGTCGCAGGGTTTTCTGTGAGTAGCTTGATTAGCCAGCTAACATAAACATTTGCGTCGTTCTCCTTAAACATTATGTATTATTTTTTCAGCGACAGGGTTATATGATGTTTTCAGAAGAAGGCACCATTCAGTGTCTAGGAGACGGTCAATAATTACTTTGCAAACCAAGACAGTAACGTAACGTTTTGAAGTCTGAGAGGAAAAAGAAGCCACCGTAAAGCTGCTGCTAACTGAAATTAGCTTAGGTTAACATTACGACAACATTGGTTATTTAACGTTTGCTACGCCTCCTTGGCGTTATTTTGACCTGTTTAGTGTGCATTTGCTGTGTTTTTGGCAGCCAGCGTCTACACTTCTGAAGTGTCCTTGAGCAGGGGGGTCCTGCATGATGCTTCGCTTCCAGTTTAACTAAATCTGTAATTTACCTGCTCCTGGAAACTGGAGAGAGAAATTCCCCACAGGCCTGGAGATCAATTAAGTAGGCCCATTAATGATCGGACAGGCTGTAAGTTCTGGCACCTCGACAACATTTACCTGAGTAGCAGCTGATAAGCGTCACTACAAACGTGCAAATATCCAGGCCTGCTGGTAACTTAATCTCCCACAAGGTGTCAGAGATCTCCACTAGGTTGCTACCTCACTGACAAGCCCCAAAACACGTCTAAAGTTACTGTATCACTATCCTACAGTGCTTTTTGATGTAACGTCACCGTCAGGCCACACAACACTGGCTTGGATCAAGAATTAACCGACTAATGCTAATGAATGATGCATTTGACAACTTGAATAATTTCTTTCTAGTTCAATTCGGACATGAACTGGGACAATCAGCTGAGCGCTATCCTGTCAGTAGCAGATGGCAGCGTTGCAAAGATGAGGGTGAGTAGATTCAAATTGCCTTTACCTATTTTATTAGTCTTGCTGGGAATGTTATTATCATTATTTTATAGAGGCTTTACTGCACATTAAGGCATGTTTTGTTTAACACCAGTGACGGGTAGTACACAAGACAGGAGAGCCTTCACTGTGGTTGTGGTCCGTTATAAACTGTCATTATTGGAGCTGTCTGTAGATGGCAGTAATGCTCCACTAATCGTTGAACGGGGTAATTCAGTTATTCAGATTAAAGATAGGTACTGATTATGAGAATTTGGAAATTCCCTTTGATTTTCAAAGTGTTTTTGTGTCCACAGGAGAGACTGACCTCACCAGGGAAATTTGCCAAAGGAGGCGAAGGTGGGTGAACTATTGTAGGTTTTTGAATATTACTTGTGTGTGTGTGTGTGTGAGAAAGTTCCACCCTTTCAAATGTCACGATAAAGTGCAGATCACGATAGGCGGGACAGTGGTTTGAACTCATTTGATTTGTTCACATGCCTCTTCCTCTCCAGATTTGTTTCCAGTGAGGGAGAGGATTCGTGATTCAGAGTTGGACCCTCCTGCACTCCCTCCGCGAGTCCCCCTTGTCCGACAGCCTTCCCCGTCTCTCAGTCCTGGTGTTCAGTGGGCAGACCTAGCTGCTATCCAGTCACAACTCCAGATACAGAGTCAGGTGTGCGATTATTTGTTTAATCAAGCCAGGTGTGCGAGATCAAATAGTCTGTGCTTTTATGTAATGTATTATACTTTTGTTGGCTTTGACAGAATTCCAATTTTCCTTTCCAATGTCTTTTTCAAGGCGATTGAGTCTCTCACCCAGAAACTCCATGACATGGAAAGTGAGAGGCAGTCTCAACAATGTCACATCCAGACACTAGAAGGTAGCGTACTGCTCCATGACCACTTACCTTAGTTGATACTGGGTCACGCTGTCCCCTCATAAATACAGCAACACCTGACTCCTTTTATTATCAACTAGAAGAAAGGAATTCTTATCAGATTCAACACTGTTTAATGTGGCCACACCAAAACTAAGATAACTGGTCACATGAAAAATAAACCATGCCCAGAGACAGTCACATTTTTTAAGATGCTGCATGCAGCATTTGAACACAAATGACTCATTGCCATATGTTTGTAGCTTCTGAAATATATTATATTACTGTTACTGTTATTACTGTTCAATTTTCAGTTAAGTCTCATAAACAGGTGAATTTGGTAGTCAAATCCAATTTGTGTTAGAATTATTTACAGTCCCTTCATTTTAAATCTCATTCGTGGCCTCATATCGACCGCTCTTGAATACTGTACATTTTTATTTTTTTAATTCAAACCACTTCAGCAAGACTTCGAACAAAATCAAAAAAGTGAGACCGTACTACTCCGCTTCATGCCTCCTTTGGTTGGCCCTGTACTTCTAGTGTTGAATTTAATATATTACCATTTGTATATACAGCAGTGCCTGGTCTCACACTTGCGTATGCTTTTGACTTCTGTCCCAGCACTGCTCTGCTAATTACCTCACGTCCTCCTACAACAAGGTTGTGTGTCCCTCAGTGGAAGGAAAACAAATAAATTTCTTCCTCCTTCTGTTTGATGAGTCTCTCCAGTGACTTTAAGATAACATAAAACACACTTTTACACACTTTAATTTGTCTTTAACTGCATGTAACCTCTTGTTTTAGCTGTTTAACCCTTTTCATTATAGTTTCATATATTGTGGTTGAAATGCTATATATACTCTATGTAAATAACTGGCTTGATTAGTAAACAAAAAAGCCTTTATCAAGAGGACTGGCAGGCCATTCCAGCCCACTATTGGAAAGAATTGTGCCTTTCATCTGTTTTTTTGTTGTTTTTTTTAAATGGTGCTGAACGGCTCAAAACAGGAAATATGCCTCCACCTTTAGTGTGCATTAAATACACTTTAATCGGTTTCCGCTCTGGTTACTGCATACTATCAGTTTCATTCAGCTTATCTCAGGGGAGAAGATGGAGAGTGAAATCAGTACAGGAAAATGTGGTCCCAATTTTGGCGACTAGCAGCACCACTAGCAAGAGATAGGAACTACCAAGTTTTTCCACACATGGTCTCACTTATTTACATTATTTATGCTAAAATGTCATATTTTATTCCTTTTTTGATGTACTGTGGCTTGTATTGTACCTTGTTTGTACTTTGCTTGGACAAAGGTGTCTGCCAAATGAATAAATGTACTATTATATATTGATGTACAAAAATGCTGCCTCACCACTGCCCTGAGTTCAGTTCTGGCTGAGTTCAGCTCCCTCCCCTGTGTCTTCTCTACTCACTATCCACCCCTCTACTGTCTGAAAAAGCAAAATACGCTCATCAAGGGAGGATCCATTTATAATTAATGACATTATTAAATTATTCAGATTTGTCCACAAGGCTGCTAAAGGAGAGAAGGAGAGATAAAAATCCCTTCCTCATATTAATCTCTTCTTTTCCAGAGGAGGTTCACAGGCTGAGGGAGAGGGAAAGAGACAGGGACGAATCGAGGAGGGGGCAAAGTCCAGGAGCAGAGAGAAGGATGGAGCAGTGGAGGAGAGAAGTTGGACGTGAGCTGAGCAATCTGCGGGGACACATCACCAGAGCCACGTCGCTAGGCAACCTGGAGGAGAGGTGCATTAGGGGTGGAGCTGATGACAGGTCCAGCTCAAAATTGAAAATGACATGAAAATGTTTACACATCAGTTTGCTTCTTAGGAAGGTGTCTGGGTGAGAGTTTTATTTTGGGGAAGATGGGTGAGACAGAATTGAAATGACAAGACCGTTTTATCACCACTTTTTGTTCTTTTTCCACAGTTTCAGCTCAAAGCTCCGCAGAGAGGAGCTGGAACACCTGCGGAGAGAGGTGGACCAACTGAAAACACGACTACGTGAGTCACGTGCGCACACATACGCCATGCCCTTGTATTGATTCTGCGGGACTGCACACGTCCTAAGCAAAGTGCTGCCCTGCAAAGCAAAGGCAAGCAGTGTCTTGTTCACAACGTCTGCTCTTTCTTTTCCTCTTGACAGGGAGATGGGAGGAGGACGTGTTCCTCCAGCAGGCAGAGGCCAGAGAGACCAGGAGACAGTATGAGCACAGCTGCAAGGTACGCACACATTGTATCACGCAGCTTGTGTTTGCTTGTGAATGTGTGGTTTGTATTCTTTCAGATCCTTAACCTTTCCTTTGTGTTCTTTGTTCAGACTCTGGAGGAGCTGACAGACAGCTACAGAACTCACAGCACTGATCTGGCAAAGACTGTCTCTCAGTATTCTCACACTCAAGAAGAGGTCCGCCAGATCAGGTACGTGTGTGAGCGTGTGTGTGTGTGTGTGTGTGTGTGTGTGAGCGTGTGTGTGTGTGTGTGTGTGTGTGTGTGTTTGGGGTGAATAAAAATATGTTACAATTAATCTCTTACAACAGAACAACCGTGTCAGAACTGAAGGAGGAGGTCAGGAGACTTATTCTCAGAGAACGTGAACCAACACCTCTGCTGTCAGCGCACACATCAGGCAAGTCTCTCTCCCTTCTCTGGCTCTCACACACACACATGCACAGCACGGTAAGAGCCACTTAACCACGTGTTTCTGTTTGATTCAGGGGCATCACCACTCCCACTCCCTCACAGCCACAGCAGAGGGGTCAGAGTTGAAGAGCCGGACTCAGACTCAGAAGACTTTAGCCCAACCCCGAGCCTGGCTGAGGTCAGCTCAGATGATCTGTCTTGGCTGGATGACAAAGACCCTGGTGAGATGGAAAAAGCACCCAAGCATGGTTTCCTTGTGTACCTGGAGGTACTCGAGTACGGTGTGCCGAGTCATCAACACCACCTGTTTACATCGTATCATTTTCCCAAGCCTTCTGTCCACCTTCATGTACACCAACAGAAACATGTTCTGACAATTGGATCACACGCTCCAACCAGAGAGAACGTGACGCATGGCACCAGATGGGCACAGACTGATGACGGTTTTAGCAAGCTGGGACATGTAGTATCCTCTCCCGTCCCTCCCCCACACATCTGGATCAACTAGCACTCTGATTCATCCCAGTAGATCTGACTCAGCGAGGGGAGCACTCGTCTGTGTTTGCCATTTCAGCATACAGTTAGTCAAAGGAAAAGTTTGACATTTTGGGAAATACGCTTATTCGTCTCTTGGTGAAAGTTAGATACCACTCTCATGTCTTTTCTGGAGGCTCTGCTGGTTGCCTTGCAACCTCACAGTGACGACATGACTCCAGGACATCACTGCTGCCAGCCAAGAAATAGTCCTGCACCCCATATAACTACGATGTGTCGTTTTTACACTTCAGTTTTTGTACAGATTAAATATAACATATAATGAGTTTGAGGTGCCGGTAGCTGGATTTTGTTACCTTTGGACAGAGCCAGGCTAGCTGTTTACCCGTTTCCAGTCTTTATGCTAGGCTAAGCTAACTGTCTGCCGGCTGTGGCTTCATGTTTAATATACAGACATGAGAGTAGTATTGATCTTCTCATCTCACTCACAGCAAGAAAGTGAATAAGTGCAAAATGTCAAGCTATTCCTTTTACTGTAAATATATCACAAGAGGATGTTCCATGATGAAGGCAGAGAAGAAGGGTAAAAAGAGGCTAGATGAAAGAAAATGTCAAAATTATAAAGAAATAAAAGAAAAGTGAGGAATTTAATCTGGAGATGTAGAGCACAATTGTGAGCAAGTTTGTAGACCTACTGTGTTCTTCCATCCACAGCTCTCATTTCCTCTCCAACAGTCTCTGCAAAGCCAGTCATTTCTTGAGAAATTTGTTACCGTGTGTGTGTGTGTGTGTGTGTGTGTGTGTGTGTGTGTGTGTGCGTGTGCGCACGCACGCACTGCTCACCCCTGAGACTTACTGTAACAGAAGGTTGATGTTCCCGGAAGAGATTACAATCTCTGCACTAAATGTTTCCCAGAGTGATTTGGGCCCATGAAGCCAGGCTAATTTGACGATTGTATACACACACACACACGCACACACGCAGGCACACACACAGGCATAGTCATACTGGTACACAGTTGTTATGGGAAAACATTTGAATGTCTTCCAGCCTAATCCCACAGGAGGCACTCAGTCACTCACACACACAAAGTAACTGCTCCTTCTCTGCTCTTCATCTCTGCCAGCTCTTCATCAGAAGCCGCGAGTACGTCTGAGCGTTCAGTCCAGACGGAGCGACTTTGCTGGTCCCGGATCAGATCTGGAGGATGACGACGATGATGATGATGGTGATGAGCTCCTTGATGATGACGTGAACCCAGATTTGGGATCTGACCTAAGTCTTGATGACCTCTGACCTTTTTTTTCAAGGTGAAGTTCTGTAATTTTACTTGGAAAGGATTCAGCAACATAGACATTTCTTCCTGACTTCCCCAGTACACTACCTGAGATTTATTATTACTTTGTAACTGATTTGATTTCATCAATACAGTTTAGATTTACACCCCGATTCTGAAAAGCAAGGATAACACAGACGGCCATATGGCTTATTTCCTTTGTGTTCTCAGGGGAAGAGGAAAGCAAACAAACAGAAGCACATACTTGTAACAACAAGAAATTAAGTCATCCTACTTAGTGTTATTACTGTTGCTTAACAGACCTGCTTGGATATGAAATGTGATGCATAGTTATATATAATATTGGGGAAACTTTCTCTTAGTGTGGGAAATTCTCAAATGCCATTTTTAAACCGTTATTTGTGAGAATATCAGAAGTGTTAGGGACTCAGGACAGACCACACAGTGTCAGACTAACAAGTAAGACAAAACATTTTTTTTTTTTTTTTGGTCTAATTCTTCTTTAAACTGTCTGGTCCCATGTGACACACCCAACTCCCTGCAACCACAGTTTGCTGTGACAGACCACCAAAGGGTTCAGCAAATGCTAACTGGTTGATGTCTCTTTGTTTGAAACACTATCCATCAAAGCATTGTTTCCCCTGAGTCTAGTTAGCGACATCTGCACGAGACTGAGGACTTTAAGAGCCTGTACAAACTGCTAAGAACTGAGATAGCTGCACATTCTCTTTAAATAATCTGCAGTAACTGTGTCCACGTGCACAGGCTGGTAGGATGCTGGGAACAAACTGAGGAGACTGGCAGCTGTTTAAAAAGCCGTTCTCATTCAGAAAACAACCACTTTCATGATGGTGGATAGCAGAGCTTTGTTCCAGCAAAGTAGCATTTCTGTAAGTGGCTTTATTTCTCACTGTAGGCTTGACTGCCTGAACCTTTTGCCACGAAATTTTTAAATAAGTCGCCAGCCAATGGATATAATGCTTTAATTTTTGCCACACCCTCTGAACCCAAGTTACGAGTCACTGACGATAATTTATGGGTCCTACCAGAGTTACAGGAGAGCAGCACTGTGATTGGTCCGCTAAACCACAAGGTTTGGCTTTAGGCAGAAGATTTAAAAATAGTTATGTTAAGATTTGTTATGATTACAGATTGTTGAGGTTAGGAAAAGTTTTGGTGCAGTTAAAGACTGAAGGACTGAAGGACTTTCATCGCTGCCCATTACTACAGTGGGATCCATAAGAACACCACTGATCACTGTGCTTTAGATTTGCAAAATAAGAGGCCACAGTATGCTTGCATTGCCTTAAGTTGGTAGTTTTTAAATTAATCAATGTGTTATATAACAAACAGATTTAATTTTAAATTCATGAAATTGCACTTAGACACGCTTTGATCACTTGATGTACAGTAATATATCAAGTATTGATTCACAGTAGCTTTGAGCTTTAAAGTTCAGGTGATCATGTACTCTATGTAAGCTACACTCTTCAGTGCAGCACAGTAATGGCTTTTTCTTCCTGACATAATGCACTCTTCAATCCAGGAGGAATCTGATGAGGGATGGGGTTTTGATTCCTGGTAATGCAGCTGAAGCGAAGGCAAAGAGGAATCAAAAGCCATTAACATTATCAAGGCGCCAGCACCCCCAACCTTCACTGTGGTGATGTCTTTATATACACACAGTCAAGAGTCCCTTTATGCTGCCATGTCTGACATGAGTCACACTGTGCCAGGCTTGGTGTCAAGCTGTTAAATATTTCAGCATCCAGACACCCCCCATCGAGGATCCCAGACCACAGTGCAGAGCCACGGGGGAGCTGGTGAGCAGGTTAGGTCTTCAGTTGGGTGTGGATACGGAGGATTGGGTGGTGAAAGTGACCAGACACAATCCAGCTCATCTAACGAGACAGATTGTCTCACTAGTCAATAGTGAGCAATAAAAGACCTTCTAGCAAACGGTAAATGGCACAGAGCAGTATTTAAACAAACCTTCTTTAACACGCTGTCCTTGTATAGCTGTTAATATTGTAGTTGAAGAGACATTTAATGAAGAAAAGGCTCATTTATTTGTTATTGTGGCCAGATAATGGCTGATGAATCAGACACTTCTACTGCAGTTTTATTGCATTTGCCAAGTATTAGCAGTAAAGCAGTGCACTGATTCATTCATTGAAGGTCTGTAAAGAAAATGTTTTGTGTTTTGTCTCCAACAATAAAAGTCTGTGTAAAAGTTGAAAGAAAGGAGCTTTACTTGCTGTGGTTGCTTCTATAGATGAGTGTTGTATTCCGATTGTGCTTTTGTTTGTTGGTGCTGCGGTCAAAGAGCAGTTTTCAACAAACCCCATTAATAACAGATCGGAAGTGGGAATAAGAGGAAATACAGAAGATGGTTTCAAAATAATTTTAATCATAAAACACCAACGGTCCATTATCTGACAGCAAAGCCTCATTATGCATTCAGGATACTTACAGAAAAATTTAAACACTAATGTCCGACATCTGAGTGTGTAATTTAGAACTGGATGTACAGACGGGTGAGGAAAGGAAATACGAGGGTTCAAAACAGTAAATGAGGGAATATCTTTAGCTGAATATCCCTCTAGTATCAGCCTTGCTAAGACATTTTGTTATTTTTCCCTAAATTTGTCACCCATCTGTAGTTATTCATGGTACAAAGATCAAATTGTGAACACAAGTATTATCTCCGATTGGTTTCTATCGACGTGGGCTGTTCTGTTGTGTTATGTGTCTCACTTCCACTGACATTTTCCTGCACGTTTGCAGAGCGAGGCACAGTATGATCAATGGCATATTTGTGAACTTGCCTATTGTGAGAATAAGGTGCTATCAGATCAGTCCATGTAACATTTTCAATATGTTTGTGAACGCTAAAGCTAAACTAAGATGAAGAGTTTCATAAAGTTGTCTTTGCATGATGCAATCATCAGTAGTATTTACAATGCACAGGACAATGCTAACATTGTGTGGAAAGGCCACTGGCCAATTTTAGTCTGCAACTGTCATTGTATGAATGAGCGCCTCATGGTGAACTCGCTCAAGGCTAGTCTTCAAACACAGGCATGTCAGAGCAGCTACCTGGCCCAGGGCATGCGTTTAAATGGAAATCGCACAAAAGTACTGGGAATTACTGGTAAATCTGGAAGTTAGTTGGTTTGAATATAAATACAATAAGAGCTGTTCCTATACTGTGTAAGGCACTCTCTCCTGGACTCAAGACCCCAGGAAAGAAACAAAAAATACACTGCACGTATCAAAATCAGGCCAAAAGGCAGCAGGACCTTCAACACAGAAACTGGAAAAAAAAAGAAGAGAAAATGTTTAAATACCCCCTGCCATACCTTCAAAAATCCATACATGCACCTTTAACAGACTCACACCTACAAACGCACACACTGCTATGTCTGCACTTATGTATGCACACAAAACTCAATTTTTCTCATACACAAAAATATTTGTCCATTTTTTTTTTCCACTCCTGAAAAAGTAAAGTGCAACCTCTTTAACACTATAATCAGTTTGTTATGTTCATTTCTTTTCTCAGTCAGACTGGCAGACTATCATTAACTGATAACAGGGAAATTAGACCATTGCCCCCAGGTAAGATTCTGGCAGGACAGGCTGAATCTGTGTCCAGGTGTGAACCATCCAAATGATGGATACAGCTCATGATGTTGCCTCCTGCTTTACACCTACCCTTTTCAACTCTAGGGAAATAAAAAGCCATTATACAACTCCCATAGCCCAAAAGATGGCCTGAAAAATATTAAGCATACAGTATTAAACAGAGGCGTTGGCCCAATTTGTAATTACAGACACCAAAATAGTCAAAACGACCCCAACATGGGCGATATCTTCATTGTCCATTGCAGCTTCAATTACGTCCTTTCTTACATTTCAGTGAAGGCAATCCAGAAAGTTGCTCACACCTACCCAGAATTCTTTTTGTTTGGTGCAGATTAAGGAAGAGAGACCAGGTTCGAAGCGCTGCGGCATGACCCTGGATTCAAGGAGAGTATTTGGGTGCCAAAAGTTTCAGTCGTGCCTCCATCAGTAGCTGTACATGGACAAGGGTGTGTCCTCCATATCATCCTACACAGAAGAAATTGAATAACGTAACAACTGTTACACATATGTTTACACAGTCTACATGGTCACAAGTGCTCAATACTACAGAGTTTGTGGTACTACTTTCTAATAAGTCACTCGTTATAAAGGGCCTATAAGTTGTAATTGATGGTTAACTATTCATAATGAATGTTTTATAGATCAGTTAAGCCATTAAGAAGAACAACTATGAAAAATCTCTGTGGCTGTGGAGTCATTAATAGTCAAGTTAACAAAGGAACAGTTTGACATTTTGGGAAATAATGTTATTCGCTTTCATGCCAAGAGTTAGATGAGAAAATCAATGCCACTCTTAAATCTGTCTGTTAAATGCGAAGCTACAGCTAGCAGCCGGTTAGTTTAGCTTAGCATAAAGACTTGAAACGGGGAGAAACAGCTAGCCTGGCTCTGTCCAAAGGTAACACAACCCGTGTACCAGGCTCTTTAATGAACATGTTGTATCTCGTTTGTTTAATCTGTACAAAAGCCAAAGTGTAAAAACATTCTGGTTTTACGGCGATTATGTGCTGGAGCACTTTTTGGCCACCTGGAGTCTTGTGTCACCTTCAGGTTGCCATGCAACAAGCGGTGACTCCGTTATATTTACCGTACAGACACAAGGGTGGTATCAATCTCCTCATCTAACTCTTGGCAAGAAAGCAAATAAACGTATTTGTCCATTATCCATTAAGTCTGTGCTTTTGAATGAGGAGGATAAACCCCAACTTGGAAACCCTGAAGTTGTTCTGTTCTTGATCTATAAACCATTAGTAAATGATTTATTAACAATTAATAAAGCCAACTTATAAGTGGTAACAGTATATCTCACATCTGTGCTTAAAGTCTGACAGACTGAATACTTTCACTGAGACAGCAGTGAAAGTATTGCCTGGATGTCATGGACATGCTCACCATAGGAAGGTCCTGCAGCCTGCGGAACTCTGGTCGGTTGTCTCTTCGGCGCAGTTTGAGGAAGAGGAGCAGAGTGATGATGACAGCAGTGATGATGAAGGCTGACACCAGGCCAGCCAGGAGGGGGTCTAATGTGGGAGAGTCGTGGACCATCGTCGCTGGAAGAAAAACATGGGAGATGAAACAAGTTGGCCGTCCACCATTTAAGATTTTTCCTTGACTTAACAGAATCAGAATAGGATTTATTGCCAAGGAGGTTTTCACACACAGGGAATTTCCTTTGGTGTATTGGTGCATAAATAAGCATAGTAGAGAAAAATAAAAATATATACAGATATATAAAATAAAGCCACTAAAAAGCAAGTACTGTAAAAAAAAAATTAAATAAAGCAAGTCATGGTGCAAATAGTAGAACTAAAGCTTCTTAAATGGTCATTTAAAGCTGTTACTGGAGCTAAAAATAGACACGACAGCAGTATGTTGAGCTTGAGTGTTCATCATGTAGCTCAGGACAGAAATGTCAAACATAGGATGGTGATGTTAAGCTTGCATGTACTTGAGCTCTCAGTTGAACAAGTACATTTATTTATAGGGCACAACTGATTTTTTAGAATTTGAATCAAGCAGTTTATATTGTATGTGCCTACAGTACAGTGTGTTTTAGTTTTCTCTAAGAGTGTTGTTTAATCTCTCACAACACCATCATGCTTGACCTTTCTATGTTGATGTCTCTGTGTTTGTATATTTCTGTGAAGGGGAAGTTTGTGTCTTATTTAAGTAAATTTGTGTATATGGATGTTGCTATGGAAGACTATTTTGTAAACGTAGCTGTTTTTTTATATCCTCTGGTTGAAAGTAAAAACAACCACAGAGCAGTGAATGCTCGCTGTTCCTCTGGCTAACGGAAAGAGGCGAGGTGCCAAGCGTGGCCTAATAAAACCACACAGAGTGAGAGAAGCAGAGAGAATTTTATATTTTAACTGTATTCAAGCAGGCTGGTCAATTGAGAAGATCAGGTTTTCCTTCTTTTGCGATGATGTCCTAGTAAAAGTCCTCTCAAGGTGGAAAAACAGAGTATAGATAGAGAAACATATACTGTAGATATATAAATCATTTAGCAGACAGAAAGACAGAGAAGGAAAGCAGAGCATTCTTGAGGCCTCGAGTCCCATGACTGCCTCTGTCCCTTTCCCAAACAGAGCCATGATTGTGGAGTGCTTGGTGGTGACAGTGCTTGTAGAAGATGTAGATGGGGGATGGGTGGTGTGTGTTTGTGTCTGTGTGTGTAGAAGTGAGGACTGGCTTGTGCTGGAAAACAAAGAACAGCGTCGCCTTTGTTGTTAAGCCAATTCACTTCTGGCTCTGTCAGTATCCAGGCAGTGAATCATTCAGAACAAATGCATATACCAACACAGAACATATTATGCACTTACTGTCACCCCCAACGTTGAGCTGGGAGGGGGTGTTGGCTTGGGCTTTGGCCTGGGCGGAGGGGCTGCTCGGCGGGGTGATGGTAGTCTTTGGGAGGGCTTCACTGGAGGTCTCAGGATGTCTGTTGGGCCCTGAAGTGTTCTGTGGAGATGTGAGCGTCGGCAACTCAGAATTGGGGGTCTCTTGAGAGGAGTTGGTGCTCGATGTTGAACTGGACTGGAAGATGGTAGTAATGGTGGTGGTTGGTTCAGGCTTTGGTGGCTCAGTTGTTGTGGCGTGTGGGACAGAAGTGGATGAGTGTGTTGTGGGGTGAGTGGGCTGGTTTGATGGTGTAATGGAGTCAGAAAGGGGAAGTGCATCATGTTGTGCTGTGTTTGCGTGTGGCATGGTGGTCGGTGTGTCTGCAGGGCCAGCGTGAGCTGTGTGTGGTGGGCTGGCTGTGGTGGAGGTGAGGGTGATGTGAGAGGTGGGGGCGTGGCTCCCAGAAGGAGGAATTAGAAGATGTGATATCGACTGATCTGTTAGGTTTCCATTCTTTTCAGGAACGGCAGCCTCTGAGGGAGAGACGATGTTGGTATCTACAGAAAGAAAGAGAAAGACAACATTATCATAAAAATACTGTAGTTCTACCTGACAAACATTGTCCTGCCATGCTGAAATACTGAATGTGTATAATCAGCAAACTAACATGAGCCTGCTGAACAGTGTATGTGCATAATGATGTGTGTTGTGCCTGACAGGAGAATGTGAGGCATTAAAGGGCCAGTTCACCCAAATTACAAATAAACACATTTTATTACTTTCCTCTAGTGGTATCTAGCCATGCAGATATTTTTATTTTTTTTCTTAAGATATTCCTCTCTGACATTCCTGTAACATACAATGCATACAATGGGGTTTGTCGTACTCAGAGCATTGAAAAATGACACCTCAAAGTATTTTTGTTTACCGGAACTTCTTTCTACCCAAGAAATAGTGCCTATAAAAAACTGTTGACTTTGTGCCCCGTCTATTATTAATAAAAATGCCATTTAAACAGATCTTGATGTTGATTCTTAGCCAAGCTAGCACACTTTTGTCTAGACTGAAATATCTCAACAACTGGGTTGCCATGACATTTTGTACAAACATTCATGATCCCCAGAGGATAAATTCTAACAACTTCGGTGATCCTCTTTTCCTCTAGTGCCATTATCAGGTCAAAATTTCAATCTGTCCAATACTTTGATTTATGACTAAATACACACAAAACTACTGACATTCCCAATAGCCTCAGTTGTACTTTGTGTTTAACACACTAAACTACTAAAAGATGGTGAACACACTAAACATTATGCCTGCTTAGCGTCAGCATGTTAGCACTGTCATTGTGAGCATATTGCATAGCATACTGACATTAGTGTTTAGCTAAAAGCACCATCAAGCTGCTAGCGTGGCTGTAGACTCTTACTTTTGTGTAGATGTTCAATGCTGTGAGCGCCACAAATATAAATCAGTTCATCTCAATTGTGCTTGGTGGAGGGCAGGAGGCAGAAAACTAAAAGTCAAAACCTGGACAAGGAAAAAAAAACTATGTGCATGGTTAGACGTAGATACCAACCCTTAAAGATGTGTACATTGCAAACAGTTCTCTAATATGAACTGTTTTTCCCCCACAAAATAAACTAAGTGCCTAAAAATGTGCCTTGTCTGTGAATATGTTTATGTGTCTAATGTGTGAACCAGCATGTGTTTGTGAGAAAGAAAGTGTGTATGTGTGCCAGGGGGGAGTATTTCACTTCCACCTTTCTCACCCCCTTGTGAAAAGTAACACAGCATTTAATCACTTCTCCCCTCTCCTCAACACCATCTGAATCTCTTCTGACTGAACGTTTCTCTGAGTATATTTTACCATGACTCTCCCAACAGATTGCACCTTATTTAATTAACTCATTCATACCTTCTTTATTCTCCTCCTTAACTTTTATCTTACACCATCCCTGACGTTCTCGCCTTCTCTGTGCTCCATTTCTTTTCTTTTTTTAAACTGGACTGAGCTCTCTGTCTCTGCTTCTGTTGTGTTTGTGGCAAGACAGTCATCAACAACCCTGTCACTCACTCGGTGGCCCACTTCTGGACATGGAAAACAGAGATAAGGACTTTGTTAAATATAGCTCCTAAACTCTGAGCCACCTGCTGCTGGGCTCCCTACTAAATCCTTCTGAAGTGTAATAACCACAACAGATCAGTGAGTAATGCAGGATTAATTATACGGAGTTGCATAGTTACCATTATCTTCCTTTGCTTCAGGTGTCAGAAAGATGGTTCCCCCTTCTGTAGTTGTGTCATTG
The DNA here is from genome assembly GCA_002120245.1 of Maccullochella peelii. NCBI lineage: Eukaryota > Metazoa > Chordata > Actinopteri > Centrarchiformes > Percichthyidae > Maccullochella > Maccullochella peelii. The sequence continues at coordinate 154,956 of LKNJ01000405.1, forward strand.
CTCGAATTGCTGGTGCCTCTTGGACTTGGATTTGCGTCTGAGCCATTCGGGGAAGGTGCAGTATTAGCATGGCTGATGGGGTCCAGGTTAGAAGCAGGCAAAGACCCTGCTGCTGGAGGCTCAGGAGCAGCATGGTCATCATCTGACAAGGAGAGGACAGAGTCATGATGGATGATAGTCAATCTCTGGTGATGTCTTCAGAGTCATTAACAGCTTATTTGCTCATTATTCCAGGCAAACATGGGACAACAGACAACGTGCAAAGTATGTCAGTCAGCACAGCCAGTGTTTATCCAAACAACAATTATTAAAACTGAAAAATGTATAGACATATATCATGTCTCCAGGGAAAATTATCTGACTATGCATACTTTTCCCAGCAAAGCACTGCAGCACTACCATCCACAGTCTTCTATCGATCAGTGAGAAGCTTCTTTGGAGCAAACAGGGGTTTAGTGTCTTGCTAAAGCTTTTGGTAAGAAGATACTTTGTTTTGCATCAGGAGCTAAATACGGTGGTTCCCAACCATTTCAGCTCATGACCCTTTAAGGTGGAGCAAAGTGAAGCTACTCGTGACCCCTTGAGTTGTGAGCAGTTCAGCAAAACGGCATGTTGAAAAGTTTTTAGAGGCCTGAAAAGGTAAAAGAGTTTCCCCATTTAAAAAAATGTATTTAGCACAAGCATTCTTTTTTCCCCTTATTTCCTATTTTGTTAATCATGTCATGATTCCTCAGACTTAACTTAAGACCTCGCGGGGGGACCTGACCACTGAATGGATACTGAGAATTGCAATGAAGCACAACACAGGCACATTACTGCAAAACATAATTTCAGGGTACGAAATAAAATGGATAAGGATTGACTCAGACTTTTAGTTTGCAGGACATCTACTACAGCATGAGACTGGAAGGGATTTTTAGTCTTTCAACTAATGTCCTTTTAATGAAGATCTCCAATCTCTCTCGCGCTCTCTCTCTTCCCCCTTGGTCTTGATCTCTTTAGCACAACTGTACAAGTCTTCATTTCTGTTTCTACCTGCTTCCCTTTGATGAAGACCAGAGCACTAATGCATTGTAATGTCATTACCGTTCAGTAACACACTGCCATGATGCCTTTCATTACCTCAATAATCACTCATGCAGCTCATCAGCACAGAGAGACAGAGAGAGACAGAGAGAGAGAGAGAGAGAGAGAGACAGAGAAAGGGGCAGAGACACACACACACACAGATATACAAAAACAGATACTCATAAATAGACAGAGGTGCTTGGCTGTACAATACTGGCCTTGTTCTCTCACTTTAGCTCCATTAGAGCTGCTTTTAGGTCAAATGTTGGAGTAGTATGTCTGTTTTATATATATATGTGTGTGTGTGTGTGTGTGTGTGTGTGTGTGTGTGTGTGTGTGTGTGTGTGTGTGTGTGTGCAGAGTAGATTTATAAAGAGAGCCACTGTTTCCACTGTTGCACTCTCCTCTCTCCAGATATTACAGGGTCTTAGTCACAATCTTTCTGGCCAGTGCAGCATGTACCTGGGGAAGTAGCTCTTGCTCACTTCTTGACCCTGCCAGTGAGAGGAACAGCCAACTCTGCATGCAGATGTCGGCTGTTTCAGCACTCGACGCTGGAAGTGCCTGTCTGTAATTCCTGCTGTGTGAAACTGATTTCACAGCACGTGGTTGTGGTGATGTTTGAATCAACAGCACAGATCATTTTGAAAATCTTTTCCTCTGTGCATGCTGTCCTTGGCCTTTTCACCTGCACTTATTTCAGATGTTTACTGCCAACCATTGTGTGCCCACGAGGACTTATAAGACACAAACATCTGTTAACTAATTACATATAATATTACATTGCAAACAAAGAACTTCTTCTCCCACAAAAAGGATTGCTTCCTAAAAACACACAACTCATTTTTTTAATCATCCAACCAGCATAACATATCAGATATAAAGTTCACATTACTAAGAGGTGTAGCCCTTAAATCATTATATAACCAATCATAAGTTGCTCCTAGTTGCATACAAGCCAGTACGTAGCCTGAGATCCTCGGACAGAGGTCTTTTATCTGTTCCCAAAGCACGGCTGAAAACTAGAGGTGACAGAGCGTTTGCAGTCAGAGCCCCAAAGCTCTGGAACGAGCAGAATCAGTGGCTTCTTTTAAATCTTTTCTTAAAACATACTTTTATCGGAGAGCTTTTCCTGATTTTTCTTGATTCTTACTGACTGTCCGTTTGCTGGTTTTATTTGTTTTATTTATTTTTATTGGATTAATTTGTTTTATTTGTTTTTTGCAATTTCTTCACTTGTTTTAATTATTATTAATCTATCGGAAAATGTTTATGATCTGCTTGTTGTGAAATTGTTGCCTTGTGTGAAGCACTTTGTAACGCGGTTTTAGAAAAGTGCTCTATAAATAAAGATTAGAATTTTATTATGATTATAAAACAAAAAGTAAATGAAATGGACTTCATCTTCAGTCTCACATAAATCAAATAACAGAATAACACACACAATGAGACAGTAAATAACTAAGTGAATATATGTATATTATTGCAGAGGTCATAATTGGCCTGTATTTTCATAGTTTGTGTATTGTAATACTTTGTAAATTAGTTTTGTCTAGGTTACTGCACATGTGCAGTTAGTTAGATAACTTCTAGAAGAGTATAAAGATGTGACTGATTAGTCAGAAAGGAGGCCAGCTAATCTAAGAGTGAAACCGTATAAACATGTAAGAACGGAGAAAGACTGGATATTTTTAAGTGTTCTTTGCTGAGAAAAGCTCAGAGGGATTTCTTTTTCTGGACAGTAATTGAAGGCTTGAGAAAGTTAATAAACTGCCATTTCCGCCCTCTCTTAGTGTCAAGAGTTACTGTCAACAGAAAAAAGGGAATTAATGAATATTTGAATACAAGTTCTGCCTACAAAGTTCTACCTGACATCCTGGGGTTTTGATTCATACTGTATGTTTATGCAAATACAGCCCATACAATATGTACTTTATAATGTCTGTATAATATATATAATAATAATAATATGTTTTGTGTATAATATAATAATATATATTTACTGTATAAAGTCTGGTCACAGTGAAAACTGAGCCTGCTGCCATCGCACTGCTTTAAAATCAGTTCATAAAGTCATAGTGTACTACAGAGGCAAGCCAATTAGCACGAACCCAGTTACATGACAGTGTGCTGCTGCACATTGTTAGAGGTGTCATTTATTACAATGTACTTCCTTGCTCATTTACAGCCAATAAATGTCCTCCAGTGGAGCCGAGCTGTTTTCTATTCATTTGAATTTCAGCATGAGGAGCCGATGGGACAGTTCTGCCCAATAAAATCTTTTCAAATGTCAATAGTCTCGTTTTCCTTTTATGTGAGAGGCAGTGATGGAGAAAGAGAAGGGAGGAGGAAGAGGCGAGAAAGTGCTTGGAACAGGTCGGAGAGAAAGAGGAAGGTGGGTATGAGTGAAATACAGGATGTTTGAGAGGTGTGATAAGGCAATGCAATCAGAAAGAGGAAGAAGCGGGAGGGGGGGGTGATGTGAAAGACAAAGTGTGAGGCCGTTTAAACAAATCAGACGTAGAGAGGAACACTTAGATGATGAAACACAGCTTGACTGGAGGTGAGAGAGAGGTTTGTCCACCTCTGATCTCAGGGACGGTTGAAAGAAAACACACAAGAGGAACTAAAATGTTCACACTCAGCTGTCTCTTTATGGTGTAACTCACTTCAGCTCAGTTTAAACCTGGTATGTTCAAAACAACACAGGTGCCTAGAGGCAGGTGAGATTAGTGTGTGTGTGTGTGTGTGTGTGTGTGTGTGTGAGGGGTGGTGGTACAGTAAACAATTATGACAATTTAGCACATTCATGGAAATCTAGCACAAATTAATCAAACTGGAAACAGGAAAACAATCCAAAGTCAAGATATGAAATAAACATGGCAACAAAAACACGACCTACCATGTTTAGTGGATCCCAAGTTAATGAGCAGCAGCGCACAAAGGGCAACCCAGAGTTTGGTCTCCATCATCTCTGTCCTCATCTACACAGTAAGAAAATTAGCAAAACAAATGTCGTTCAGTCTCGCCTTGTTTTTTTTTGTTTTTTTTGCAGGACTCTCCTTCCTCTCTCGGTCACCGTCCGATCCCACACTTTAACAAGAGTATAGTTTAGAAATCCCAGGCAGCTGTAGGACTACCCACTGCAGACAGCAGCTCTGCCAGTGTGTGCGTGGCTGGACGGACTGAAGGAGGAGTGTGTGAGTCCCGACTGCTCTCTCTCTCTCTCTCTCTCTCTCTCTCTCTCTCTCTCTCTCTCTCTCTCTCCAGAAACAGTGCCACGTGTTCCTGGTTCAAAATAGTCAGTGGCTCTGACTCTGTGCCATGACGCGTTATTCGGTAGAAACACTGACGCCTATACACAGCAGCACATATATCAATATATATGTATCAAAACAACAGAAAACCATGCAACTGCAACACAGTGTACTTCATTAATCACACACACACGCACAAACTACAGCCACAAAAAATCACAGCAGAGTTGAAGCAACACCTCTGGCAGTCGCACAAAATAAATATTTAACATTTCATTTCTATTTATTTTAAATATTTGACATTTTAAGCATTTTAGAAGCATCACAAAAACATAGTGCAAATGTACTGGATTTCACAAGGTGTTCCTGTTATTTTGTCCACCCTTTTCTACTCAGTGACTTTGTTCTGACTGTAGCCTGAAGAGCTTAGTCTATTTTATGAATTTATTTGTTTATTCACTTATTAATTCTGTAATATAACAAGTACTCAAAAACGTTGAGGGTTTATTAGCCTCTTACATATATATAATATATCTATTAGTAATATATTATTATATATTTATTATATAAGGGCCGGCAATTACTTCTGAAACTGATTAAATGATTACAATAGTTCTTTTTCATTTTTGCGACTCATTGTGTTGTATATATAAAGAAATGAATCGATCAACGAAAACAAGTGTACATCCGGGACAACATGGACTGTTTGTTACACTGAGGATTTTAGTGTTCAATAATTTAGAAAAAAAACCCATTTGACTTGATCCGGAAGTTTAAACTATATCATCATCGCTTTTTTTTTGCATGACTGGCGCTTTCTACAGGGCGTTTTACTGTAGTGTGATGTCCTCATTGGCCCACCTGGGGGCGCTGCTGCTCTGTAGCTGATTCTCGTTTTGTGGAAACGCACACAAATGGTTGGGGAGGAGTGTCAAAACTATATTGCGATACTTCTCTGGAGGATGTAGTTCCGACGAGATGACACTCTTAGATCTGAAGCCGCTTTTCAACAGCCCACAATGATTTCATTCACCTCCGCTGAGTTCCGGTGAAACTGATGTTCAAACCTATAATTTATCTTTGTTAGAACTGACCTATCTTCGGAAGATAAGGGGCCTTTTTCGTGTTTTTCACATTACCTGGTGGTGGCGATGAATGAAAGGTTTTAAAAACAATATTCTGTTAGGCTATGCGCCTGTTTAGGAGGTGGAAAGCAGAATATTCATCATCAACACAGAGCAGACTACTGACCTTTGCATCATTCTTTGTGGCACCAGGGATACGAATTTCCACAGTTATAATTCGTTGATATATTTGTTATATATTATTGGGTTTATACAGCAGTATTGTCTTAATTGCACATTTGTTGTTTATATACATCGGATCATATGTTTCCCTCCTTGCCACTCTCCGGTAGCCTATATGCAGGAGAGCTCTGTGTGCCAAACACAATCTAAGGCCTTTTTGGAAATCTATAAAACCTCAACATTAACCTCAATTTAATGTTGCTGTACATGAGTGAACTAGAAAGTATGATGAATGGTCAGATGTGTGGTTTGGGAGGCTCCGGCTTTATTTGTAGACATTTCTCGTCTAAAATGCCAGTAACATATTTTCCCCTCAAGTTGTGAAGGTCACATTTATCTCCACTTCTGAATGTGAGAGTTACTCCAAATCGCTTTGTCTTGGTTTTGTGGGTGTGTAGTTTCGTTTTCAATTCAGTGATACCGGTGGGGTAATCAATAGGCTACTACTTGGCTGCCTTTTTAATTATTGTTTGAATGTGACATAATTTTTAAATACTGTTTTGCTGACTTTGTGATTGTCTAGTGATGTTTTGTGGAGATAATTATTTCCAGAAGGAGCTGTAGTTTATACGTTCGGCAACATAGTTAGCTGCTTGTTTGTATTTTTTAACATTTAATTGTACGTTAGTAGGCCTACCCTTTATATGTATATTGCATATATGGGAACAGTGTGAATATACACATGTATTCTCCATTTATTCACTATATATGTGAAAAGAAATTGAATTAAAATGGAAAAAATAGGCAATGTGTGGTGATGTGTAATTACTGAGAAAATGAAAAAAATATTTGCATGCATCATGATTTTTAAAAATATATTTTGTATTAGTCAGATATATGTCCCTTCCGTAAGGGAGCAGTATACACCTTTGGCCTATATTGTGTCTATTTTTGCATGTTTTGAAACATCCTCGATATTTTCAGGTAAGACGCATCTGAAAGGTTAATTTTCGATAGTTTTTAAAGTGACAACATGTGAGACGCAACGTAAATAGGCTTCAGTTCATTCCCCCTGGCACCAGCTGCATCTTCATAATGTGAGGATGACATTTCATTGGATAGACGGGAAAATGCCGCATTCACATGTTGTTGACATACGAGGGTCGAAGTGCATTTGGTCGCAAAAAATGACAAAACGAAACTGAAACATAAGATAGCAGTTGTTTAATCTAAATAATTTTACGACACACAGGGTAGGAAAGGCGCCGAGCATTTACGAAGAATTACATTCTGCAAATTTTTCAGCTTTTGTATATTCTCCATCTGTAATATTTTGGAAACTTTAGAAATGGCAGTTTTATTTAGCGTGCAATTGGGTGGCCCTTGACCAGTTACGCTGTGATTACGACATTTCCCACAGCGCATGAATGTAGCAGAAAAGCTCTCGGTGACGGAGCAGGGGCAGAAAAGCGGCAGGGAGCTGCCAGCATCGTCTCATACCGTCGCAAGACAGAAAGGTGTGAAAATATTGGTCCTCTAGACAGCCTAGAGATAATACACGGAGACGGCATTGTTTTGATAATGCTTTCACACTCTGAAAATGCTAGTATATGTGTCTCGCTTGGTTGCATTTGGAACTAAGGTAGCGTCAGGTTACATGCATTGCTACGTTAGCTAGTTTGGCGTTAGCATAGTGGCACTAGCCGTTGCTATAGTATTTTTCTATAGTGTAGGTTAGCGTCAGCTAGCCTGCTCTTAAGTTAAGTGAGCTAACGTTAGCTTGCCGGTTAGCTTCTCGTGTCATCCTTGTATCTACATATGTGCTGCCGTCTAGCAAACTCACACATTCCGATTGCTACTGTGGAAATATTTTGGAGATGGTACTGTCTAAGGAAAATTCACGGTGGCTGTCAGCTCCTGAATGTGTTGCTCCTCTTTGATCATTTGACAGCTCCGTGTCAGCGGAGATATGGAGACCCCGGGGAGGATAGCAGCCACACCGGACGCCCTGGACTTCACGGTGGAAAACGTAGAGAAGGTGAGTTTTGGGACCAGTCAGTCCTTGTCAGCAACCCATCAGTTTATACAGCACAGGGGGGGTTGTGGACTAAAGAGAAGTGGTCATGTTTCAAATGAGACAGACAGCTTGAGAGGGATAGCAGAAGACCTTTATCTGTCTTGTTGCCCCATAATATAACCATTCTTACAGAACTTATTCCTTCTGGAGAGATAGTGTTGCTGTGTTTGCATACAGGAGTGAAGCCCCTGTAACATCTGTCCTTACGTCTTTAAATTAGTCTTGCCTGAATGGTTAATGTTCAGAAAGAATGAGCTGATGAGAGCAAAATAACAGGTTGTAGCCCGCCAATTCTTTACCATCTCTGTCACTGTAAAATGCTTGTCTGGGTCTTGTTTTTCTCTGTTGGATTGGATGTGTGCGTGTGCTTGCTTGGCAGTGTTGACTGTGGCTGCCAGGTTGCTGTGATGAATCTCCCTGCTGGATGGCCACAGACTCGGACCAAGGGGATGGGGTGGGGAGACAATGGGGAGGATGGAGAGAGAGGTGCTCCTGTGGAAGAGCAGAGTCAATGTGATGAGATAGATTGGGGGATGAGGGGAGGGAGGGACGTGTGGGACAGGGTCGATGTCTGTGAGAGTGCCTGTAAAGAAAGAGGAGGAGGTGAGAGGAGGTTGGCTATGCGACAGAAATGATTAGAGGCAGGTTTGAGGGAGAGAAGCACATTCCTGTGGGGGAAACGGCTTGGCCTGATGCTGTGGTTTCTGGTTTAATAAAGGAGGAAGAAGAATGACAAACAATGAGCAAGGTCCTGTCTCCCTGTGGATAATCTCCTTATTCATTTGTTCATATTCCATGTCTACAGGTGAAGGAAGTGGTGTTCTATTATAATTTGGGGGTGACAAATGCATAAGGAAAATGCAAAACATTTCCTCTCATTGGTCACACTAACTAAAGTCGGAGAAAACACTAGTACATATTGTATACATACTTAGGTAAATGTATAATTAATGTAACTGAGAGGGTCATATATAATAATAATTTTGTTATGATGTATTAGGGTATATTTGTTAGTGAAAGTAACTGATACCCAACCTTATCTACAGTGTCTCATCTACAATGGAAGTGAAACCTTGATTGCCTAAATACCCCAAGCAAGCAAAAATAGTGCATGATATCAAAACAATAATCTGAGCCACCTGTCAGATATACATTTAGCATTCAGTGATTCATTTGATGATCTGAAACAGGAGATGCTTGCAGTGGTTAAATGTCAGTATAGTGATAATAAACAATTATACATTGAAAAGTGTTTAGAAATGTAATCTGTGATGTCATTGCAGTGTATATACACTGAACTCTGACCTTCAAACATCTGCTTGTCCTATTTTTAAAACCTAATTTCTTTATATTTTTTGTGTGTTTGTACAGGTTTAGGTGCATTTTCAGATCCTGTTAAAGCATTCATTCTTCTCAGAGTGGTACAGCGCCATCAGTAATCTCATTAACTGATGAAACATGACAGACAACATCTGAAGTATCATTTCCCATGAAGGCTATGAGCACTTTTGTAATAACACCACTCTTGCATTTCAAAACTGATGGACTGAGCTATATTTAGAAAGTGTATTTAGTCTATTTGGGTGAGGTGATTTATTTATTTTTCTTTCTATATTTTTCTTTCCAGATAATTTTGCTAGGTTGGTTCGTACTTCATTTGTTATGGAATTTGCGCGATGCTGTTCATTCACTGGAATTAGAGGGAGACGCTATGTTTCTTTAGAAGCTGTGTGTACACCTAAAAGCATCATATTAGTATCTGCGTCAGACCACCAGCTTAATGCCCTTAGAAAAATCTGAGATGTTGCTTTTACCGGTCATTTAATTATCCTCTCTGCCAAACAGTCACAACAGTGGGTAAATACACACCACCAGCAGACACGTCATAGTGTTCATCAATAGAAGGTCAAATTGCACTTCCCATAAGATGATGAGAGCAAAACCAGCCGCTAAAAGAGTGAAATAAAAAGGACCAGCAGTGCAGAATTGTCACTGTTGTACAGTGGGATGGTGGAGAGTGTGTGCATGTGTGTATACATGGTGTTGGAGATGATGGTTCCTGGCCCGGCATTTGTATGTGTCCAATAGAACACTCTTTGTTCAATCTTGGGTCTGTGAAACAAAGTACCACATTGTCAGTATCTTTGTGTGTATAATGAATGGGTACATATATACTGCCTTACAGTTCCACTCAACTATAATTAGCCTTGTCTAGAATCACTATCAGAGTTCTACATTTGCTGTGAAACTGTGTGCTGTTAAGATTTTGTCATTTTGCATTTTTTCTCCGGGACAGACAACTGTAACACCAGAAAGAAGCACAGCACAGTACTGGGTCAGCATGGTCCATTCAGTAGTGCGTTGCTCCCAGGCTCTCCAATGCACCTCTGCCTTTTGGAAACTGTTCAAGTAAAGTTAGGATGAGATCCATGTCACAGCATGGGTTGTCTTCTTATTAAACGGTTTTATGGCATTTAAAAGCAGAGGAGATGATTCAACCTGCCAGCTAACGTATTACAGAACATAGCAGGGGAATTTGACACTGAGAAATGATGCATCGTGTATCGAGTAGTTTTGTGGTGGCGGGAGAGGCTATTTCAGAAGGAAAAGAGGGATTGTGATGACTATTACCACTCAGTTATTGACAGAAATATATATGGGCTCAAGGTGGAACACATTTCTTGTAGGTTACGTGATACACACGTGTCCTAGTGCAAGCATTTTAGTTTTATTTTTTTATTTTAGCAGGCTTAGAGACGGTATCATACAGTATATCCATTGATTCAGTGACTGTAGGTGATCAGTATTCTGTATTATGAGATGGAAAAGGAAATTTTTCATGAAAATGAGGTTTGCATGTTAAGACACTTGGTGCAAGGGTTTTATTTGCTGTTCATGTGCTGAGATTTTATCACTATTGGCAACGTGGTATTCTTAATTTCTGTCTTGGCCGTGTGCTGTCAACGACCGCCCACGCACACCCTCACACAAACTCTTCTTCTTTGTTCCCTCATTAATCATCATTCCTCTGCATGTTTTTGGTTCGCACAGTTATAGCACAGTGTCATGATGGGTCAGTGGTGTGATGATGCCTTCTGCAGCACAACACCAACACTGCCCTCCCATCACTGCGATCACTTTGAGTGCGACACTCTAGTGGACAGATGGCTTGAAAACACACTGAACCTATGGCAGAGGGATGCCATTACCTGCTGTGTGTGAACACAGTGTGCAAAGACATGTCCAAAGTGTGTGTGTAGGCTCGGAAGGAAAGATATCTATTATGTTTTGTAATAGAAATCATCTTTTAGGTATAATCCTTATTGATTTGCTTCATCTTTGTCCTTTTTTGTACAGTGTATTGTAGTGTTCTTTGTTAACACAGCTCAGGACCTACCCCACCCACCAGCTACAGTAAATCTGTGGTTATGTGGAGAGCAGATGGTGAATCTGTCTAACTAAGCCATGTTTTTTCACTTGCATCCCTCTTCCCTTCCTCCCCTCATTGGAAAGCGACTGTAGATGAAGCTAATGACCTTTGACAGTGTCTGCCAAGAGCACGCCATCCTCAGGTGAAGCCAGGTGGTTCAGGCAGGTTGCCACCATCTGTAGAGGCAATTAGTTGCTTCAGTTGCACATAAAAGCTACTGTTTCTAGGGATGCACATGTTTTTCGCTTGTTTTAAGAACCAATTAACAGTTAGTTGGTCGAGGTAACTACTCCATGTCGGGCGTGATTTCTAGGAGGAGACGGACAGCGGTTCTTTGGGAGAAGATTAAAGCAACAAAGTGAACAGACTGTTTTGTGTCTTGTGCTTTGATAATAAACCTAGGAAGGACAGACAAGCTCAGACACGGCGCTGTTTGGGATTGGATAAAGAGAAGTCTGCGATCACACTGTGCTTGGTCTGCGGTAATGATCCACTGCTGCTTTGAACTCCGATATCACAGCCTGGTTTACAGAAAGGGTAGAGTGGAGCTGACTAACAAAAAACATCCTAATGCTTTTCTAGAATGAAGGCATGATAATGATCCATAGAAAGACCTTGCCAAATTGCATCATAATAACACGTTCATATTTCATCAGTTCTGTCATGCAGCTCTGTCTATATTAATCTGTATATAGGTGCAGTGGTTTTCCATTAAACTGCTTTGAAAGTGAAAAGGTTCTCATTAAAAGCTAAACATAGCTGAGGTAGATGTTAGTGGAGTACAGAGACCTACCAGTTAAGAAAAAGTCAAAGCCACACACAGACTGTACATACAGTACCTGCTGCCCCTATAGCTGTTTCTGGCACACACATATATATGTACAAATGCCACCTGACTCTCTGCGAACAATCAGCTCATTAACACCCAGCCAGCCATGTTCAGCGTCTCGTACAGTAAGCGGAGACAGCTAATTGCGTTGCAGGATGGCAGACAGGGAGAGAGTACCACCTGAGACTCTCTGCTTCCAGTAGGCACCGATGCTGTACTGATGTTCCTCTCCACAGCTGCAATTGCATCATCATACTCTGTGACCCACAGTGGTTTCTTTACAGAATTATTCATCCTCCCTTGTTTGTCAGCCTAAACTTCTCTAATGCGGGAATTGAGAGAAATGTAGATTTTAGAAGAAGACTGACATGAGGAAAGAGAGGTGAGGGATGGAATGAAACTGGGTAGACACTATAGGCTAGAGGGAGGCGAATAGAGAGAGAGAAATGAGAAGGAAGAAAGAGGAGAGACCGACTGCTGCTAGGGGAATTGATGTGAGCAGGCTTCAGGGGTAAAGACAAGCATTAGAAGCTCGCTGAATAGATTTTTTTTTTCCTTGTGTTGCTTGTCAGACACCAGTGCTGGCTGCCAGCGGTTTTAGTTCAGTGAGCATGTACATGTCTGTGTGTTTGTGTGAGACAGAGAGGGAGGAAAAAAACAGGCATTTTTGCAGAGTACTGTGCCTAAACCTGTCTTCTGGCACTGCCAGGATTAGAGGTGTCTGTTTAATTAATGCTCCCTTTTCCCTTCTTTTATTTCCCTCTCTCACACTCATCCTTTATCTCCTTTCTCTGTGGCTTGCTCCTTTTTGTTCTCCCTGCACTCAAGTACTCAAATTACTCAGAGCTGTACTTGAGAGAGTGCTGTTTTCAGGTCATTGCTTTCTCTGTTGTTCAGGTTTTTTGAGGTAAACTGTCTACACTGTTTCTGTGTGTTTCCCTGTTTGCAAGTGAGAAAAGATGCTCTTTTCTCAAGGTTCCCCAGCCAGCTCTTATCACCAAACAAGAGCTTGAAGGTGTGGTGGAAATCTGAAATAAAGTCTCCGAAACACTTTTTAAAATGGTCTTTAAATGGTTTATTATTTTAGCTTTTGCAAAAGGGCACAGCCACACAGAGCAAAGGTCTGTCAGTGACTGAGCAAAGAGTAACAATACAGCAGAGCTTTTATGGGGATAAGAGAGGGCACACACAACCTGATTCAGCTGATTTCAAAAAGGGTTAGATACTATCTGCGGTCATCTTGACCTATACTGGTAGCACATTCATCACTACAAAGGACAGAAGATGGTAGGTTTCTAATGAGCACAGATGAAAGAAACTGTACAAACGCAGACAGCATACAGCATCGATAGGGGAGGCTATAAATTTCCCAATGAGGGATAGTGAGGCTATGCTAGTGAGGCTACGCTAGTGAGATAGCGTTAGTTAGGCTACGGCAGTGAGATAGGAGGGCTGTAAATCTCCCTAATGATATAAGTTTCCATTACAAAGGACTGTGTTTGTCTTCTCTCAGCTGGTCTGTCATCTCTGACACCCACTACACTATTGGGAATGTGTGGCGTGTAGTTGAAAAAACATTTCTCAAATGGACTTTGTTAGTACAAAGTTGTTCAACCATCCACAGATTGTATGGATTGTTTTGACTTTTCTCTCATTATTATTCTTTTTCTTCTTTATTTCTAGGCCCTCCACCAGTTGTACTATGATCCCAATATAGAAAACAAGAATCTGGCCCAGAAATGGCTAATGCAGGCCCAGGTCTCGCCTCAGGCCTGGCAGTTCTGCTGGGCCCTACTGAGCCCAGATAAGGTAAAGTGTACACTCACATGGACACGCACACAAACACTGGAAAGGCATTTTGTGTCATTTGCATCCATCTTATCATCTCTCACAGGTGCCAGAGATCCAGTACTTTGGCGCTAGTGCGCTTCACACCAAGATCTCTCGCTACTGGTCAGACATCCCCACAGACCAGTATGAGTCTCTGAAGACCCAGCTGTTTTCCCAGATTGCCTGCTTCTCCTCTGGCTCCAAGATGGTGCTCACCCGGCTGTGTGTGGCCCTGGCCTCTCTGGCGCTCAACACAATGCCTGAGGCCTGGCCTGGCGCAGTGGCAGAGATGGTGCGGGTGTTCCAAGAAGAGGGGGGAGGGGTGGATGGGCGGGCACGCTGCCTGGCATTGCTGGAGCTGCTCACCGTCCTGCCTGAGGAGTTCCAGACCAGCCGCCTGCCACAGTACCGAAAGGGACAGGTATGTCTGCAGGTACCACCTTCTCCTACCTCTACAGGTGGTGATGGCCACCTGTCCAATATTCGCATGTTTTCTTTGGCTTCATTTGCTCATCAATAGGTATCGAACCTCAGTACTTTTTTGAGAAATGTGACTCTAGCACGGAGTATTTAAAATTGTCAAGTACCTAAAGCTTTGCAGTGAATGCTTTGTCAGATTCATAGTCTACTTTATTTATTCTTTAATCAGATATTTCCAGATATATGGTCTTTTTTAGACTATTTCATGCCGGCTAAGTAATTGCACAACTGCTTGTGTTAATGACATTTAACTGAGATGTTTGAAAAGTTTAGCTTTTTTTGTTAAATGAACCAAAAAATGTTTTGTAGAAAAAGAATTTTATTTTTTTCAAAAAGTAAGGTATCAAGAAAGCATTGTATTGGTGTCAGTTCTAGTATAGATAGACTTAAAATGAGTCTACTCATTAAGCAGAGGAACATACCACACATGAGCAATACACTGAGTCTGACCCTCATTATCGTCCTCCCTCTAGGTTCGGGGTGCCTTGGGCCGGGAGTGGGGGTCAGTGTGTCCCTTACTGCAGCAACTGCTGCGAAGGACGGACAGCCCCGGGGCGGTGAAAGCTCGCGTGCTGCGCTGCCTGTCATCATGGGTACTGCTGGATGTGCCCCTCAGCGAAAGTGAAGGCCTGGTGCATGACTGCTTCAGTGCCCTGCCTGATCCAGAGCTCTTCGACACGGCGGTAGAGGCAATAGTCAACGCCATCTCACAGCCGGACTCCCAAAGGTATGTACAAATGTGTGCCAGTGTGCACTCACAATGGCATGTCAACCCCCAAAAGGGGAATAACAATATTACTGTATTACATGAATGCTTGTCATGGTTTTAACTTGAGAAATTACACTGGTTCAAAAATGGAGGTAGAAGGGAGAACAGAGGGAAAAAAAGAAAGATGCATTAGCCAAGGGCAGTAAACAGACAGGGTGGGCACTGGAAGGGCATTGGGGAAGGATGGAGGGAGGGATTGATACAGGGCAAGTTGACAGCAAGGGGGAGGAGAGCGGCATTTCTCGGTTGGCTGGTGTTGCTATGGTTACAGAGCTGGGTAGAGATGTCATCATGCCCTGGTTGATTCAGACATGGCAGGCACCCATTACCCCTCCCCTAGAGAGAGAGAGAGGGAAGGGGAGAGAGGGTGTGGGTGATGGAACGATGCAAAGAGAAGAAAGGGTGCTAAGAGAAGGAGGAAGGCAGGGGAAGGTGTGAAAGTGTGCAAGAATAAAAGACTTCATCCTCCATACCTCTGCACTGCTTGTCAGACAAGAGGGTCGCATCTGTGAAGTTGCTGCTGACTAGTCAGTTTAAACACGCTCACATTATACAGAGCAGATGGTGGGAAGACGATTAATGGCAGTGGAGTTACAGGTAGAACAGCCTCAGCAAGTGGTGTTAGTGAGAGATGTCACTCTCCTGATTTTATTTTCTGAATTTCAGTTGTCACAATTGTCCATTTTTTTTAAAACACGATTTTCTTTCCCGCTTTCTCTTGTTATGTGTCACTTAATACTGATCACAGTCCTGCATGTTCGCCGGTGTGTGTTTGTAAGGTCCTCCTAAAAGTCTTGACTCTCTCATTAGTAGCGTCCCTCGAGACACATTTGGCCTCTGTGTTTGTCAGAGAATTGTGTGATTTGACCACCTATATTGTGTTTGTTGTGTCTGTCTCTATGAGAGAGGAGGCAAAAGAAATTAATCAATTAGAAAACCTGGTATAAGGTTTTTTCTTCCATCCCCTCTATGAAGTCATAGCCCACTTTTTTTTTTCCATCTGTAGATTCTACTGTCTTTATTTATTCTATTTTGTCCTTTCTCCCACTCTGCCTCTGTTTCTTTTTCCCTTTCTCTTCCCTCACCATCAGTACTAAGCCCTCCTCCCTGTCTCTTGTTCTCTCCCTCTGTTTAAACACATTACAGTCAACTCATTTGGGGGGATGCTATTGGTCCAGCTGCATCCTGTTGCCAGGCAACCCATTTCCCCTGTCTCGGAGTGTTGCAGTAATTGCAGAGGGGATCAGAGGTGGGGGATGGGGGGTGGTGGTGGAGGGAGAGAATAAAGGAGGAGACAGGAAGGAGGCAGAAAGTGTATAATAACAGCAGGGCAGGGAGCAAAAGAGGAGAGGACAGGAAATTATGAGTTAGTGGAGAGGAGTGCAGACAGTCTCAGAGGAATCTCCAGAATGTCATCTCTTATGAGGGAAATGAGGAAACACACATACAAATCCAATCTTCTTTTTTAATCGTATCACATAGACACCAAGTCCTCTTTTCCATAGCTAAGAGTGCATGACCTGCATTTGCAAAGCACCTTGTTAAAAATGAATGATCTTCTGAGTCCATGAGTGCACACTGCCACTCACATGTACACACACACACACACACACACACACACACACACACACACACAAACACACAAACACACAAACACACAAAAACACACAGTCACTCACTCAGAGTAAATTGCAGTCTGTCCCTGAGTTACTCAGGCAGCCGAACACAGAGTATGTAGGCCAATACACACACAGGTAAAGGCTTATTAGATGGAGACCAGATTCATACACATCCCATCTCAGCAGGGTGGAGCTCTCTCCAGATGAGGCTGGATCAGTGTGGACTGCTGAGTAGGGGACTAGGCTTCATAACGCAGGACCATAAAACCGGCTCTTTGGCATATAAGGGGGCCTGAGGGAAATTAGAATAAAAAATGCTTCCCAGGGCCGTGGTAGAAGATGCATTTAACCTGCAGAGCAGAGGATGCATATCAGTGTTACTGTTAGTACTGTTCTATATATACATCAATGCTGAACAATTAGTTAATTGATTATTCGATGGAAAGAAAATTAATCAACAGTTTCATTAATCTAATAATTGTTGAAGTCATTTATTTAGCAAAAATACGAAACATTCTTTGTTTCCAGCTTCTCAATGCGAGGATTTGTGACTTTTCTGTGGGTTTGACTGTTAGTTGGACAAAATAAGCAATTTCAAGATGTCACTTTCGTTTCTGAGAACATGAGATAGGTCTTTTTCACAATCTTTCTGGCATTTTATGAATTAAATTATTAGTTCATTAGTTGACAGATGAATTGATAATGGAAACAATCGTTAGAGTAGTTACAGCCCTAGATTAGATCCTGAGAAACACTGTGACTTCCCGTAGTTTTTCAGGTTGATTCTGTTTATATTTTGTTTCTTTTCAAATTAATGTTGGTGGAGTTACACAACATTGGTCGGTAAAGTATTCATCGACCTGGACCCACGTCCTCATTGACGTCCTCATGACAGATAAAGCACCGCCTGCATACCAACGCCCCTCTCCCCGGGACTGACACACGTAATATGGTTTACATTTATAGCAGTCACACATGCACATGATCTCCTCAGTGACATTCAGGCGTGCATACACGCACAACCTTCATCTCTAAATGTCACCCCTTCACTTGCTGTCATTAAGGTTGACAGGAGGTCACATGACCGGATCTGAGCCTGTGTTGAGGAGTGCGTTTAAGTGTGTGTTCCCCATGTGTGTATGTAAGTTTGTGTGTGTGTCAGCACATGCGTGTTTTTTAGCCGGAGAGAGGGAATTAAAGATGGCTGAGACAGCAGGAAGAAGACAGAATAATAACTGACAGCAGCGCAGCTCTGAGCAGGAGCTTTGAATAGATTTTCTGGTTCCCTAGTAGATGTGTGGGTTTTTTAGGGTGGGTGTGCTGGATCAGAGGTTGGACTGACTTGAACTGAGATTTGATTTGAAATAAACACTTGTCTTGAGAAGGAGCGATAAATTCATCAACTTAGCTGTGAGCGCTGTGAGTCAGTTTTATATTCACCAGTGGGGCTCCCTGGCTGTGCATGCTATGTTCTTCTCACTTGTACAGCACTGTGTTGGTTTTTAACTTATGTTCCCTTTGAATGAACTGGACTCCTAACTATCAATTCTGATGTTTCATTGTCTGTGTTTGTGTAGATATGTGAACACTTTGCTGAAACTGGTTCCTCAAGTGCTGGCCCTCCAGGAGCAGCTCAGAGAGGCTGTTCAGAATGGAGACATGGAGACCTGCCATGGTATCTGCCGTATCGTCGTTACACTGGGAGAAAACCACTCCAGGTGTGTGTGTGTGTGTGTGTGTGTGTGTGTGTGTGTGTGTGTGTGTATTTTTTCAGTAGGCCTGTATAAATGTGAAGATTTTATAGTCCATACACGACTCAATAATTATTCAGCTTTGGGATGGAATTAAAACATTCTGTTTTTATAATGAAAGCAACACATATAAAATGTGTTTGAGCCAATCTAATAACAAAATACAAATCTCTGTCAGTTTTTAAACTAATCTCAACAAAATAGCCTGCTATATAAGAGGAACAGGTTTCTTAAGAGAGAGAAAGTTGCTAGTTTACCTGTGAACCAAATCATACCTTTTTTCTCTTTCTGTGCCTTCCACCCACCTCTCTCTCTAGGACTCTGTTGGAACAGGTGGATCACTGGCAGAGCTTCCTGGCTTTGGTCAACATGATCATGTTTTGTACAGGCATCCCCGGCCACTACCCGGTCAATGAGACCACCAGCTCGCTTACACTCACCTTCTGGTATACATTACAAGTAAGGAATGTTAAAATCCGATCCTATCCAGTACTGTAATGTAATGTAATGATAGTTTGACAAATAAAAGGGAACTGTATATTTTCCAACTGGCATGATTTTCCTCGTCTTTTCTAGGCATGTAAAACCGGTACAAAATAAGCTTTAATCATTGTAGTCTGGCAAGGCTCGATAGGCACTTGCTTGAAACAGTCATCTTTAGATAGACTGTATAAAAACATGAACTCTCCCTGCACATCCTAATTGAATGAATGTGCTGGGATCTCACTTTTCAAATAATAAAATATAACAGCTTGTCTGAAAACATTTGCTTTTTGTCTTCTACCTTATCCAACATAATTGATTTCTTGATTTGTACAAGCAGGCAATTCATAGTTTCATAATAGATAATTGATAGTGTGGTCATTCTCTCAGTGATAAATGAATGATAGTGTAAAATGCGAAATTTACTTCGGTTAATAACCTGTGTGAGCCGTAACAGATGCTTTTGGTCTGTAAAGTGCGTAAATAATTTTATGTTCCAGACCCAAGATTAATTTATTTTCTCTTACTCCATCCTCAGGATGAAATAATGTCATTTGAGTCGGATAAGCAGGCAGTGTATCTGCAGGTCTACAGGCCAGTGTATTTCCAGCTGGTGGATGTTCTGCTACACAAAGCCCAGTTCCCCTCCGACCAGGAGTACGCATCCTGGTCCTCAGATGAGAAAGAGCAATTCAGGATCTACAGGTGTGTGTGTGCATTTGTATGCCTTACCCTGGCTTTGTGAATTGTACATGCCTATTTCTGCTCCGCACTGTTGTGTGCAAGTGTTTCAGTGACAGTCTAAGTGTTTTAGAAATGACTCGCTGACAGGATGATTGGTCAGCATATGAGTGTGTTTTTCTCTAATAGACTCTCACTGGACTGGCGGCTGAGAGGGCGAAACCCGTCTGGCAAATAGAGCACATAAGGTTTCTACATTGCGCACCCCTAAAATATCTGTTTGTGCATGTCTGTCCGACAGGGTGGATATCTCCGACACACTCATGTACGTGTATGAGATGCTGGGAGCAGAGCTGCTGAGTAACCTGTATGATAAACTAGGGAGACTGTTGACTAATGCAGAGCAGCCCACATCATGGCAGGTGGGTGAGACATACACAGACAAGCAAAGAGAAAATGAAAAGATGAAAACGGTTTTCTGTTTCTTTGAGTGTTTTCTGTTTAGAAGCCAGTACTGCAAATGTGTCATATCACATTTAATAAACAAGTTTTTCAAGACCGGTACTTTGTTTTTCTATTTTTCACATTCTTGTACTTATGTTAGCGTGCATTAAGTCCACATTCTCAAATCAAAATAAACCTCAAGATAAAGAAAAGTTAAAAGTATATTTATAAATAATGCACGTATTTATTTAATTTAATTTAAACTATTTCATGTTGATTTTGGGTTATTTTCACTTTCCATGGTCATTTTTATTTTATTTTTTTAATCTCAAACCTCCCCTTTTTGTCATCACTGAAATGCCATTTTATTATCAACTCATGCTCAAAACGTACACTGACTGTAATCTCCTCCTCCAGCACACAGAAGCTTTACTGTATGGCTTCCAGTCCATCGCAGAGACGATAGATGTCAATTATTCTGACGTCATCCCAGGCCTGATAGGACTCATCCCTAGAATCAGCATCAACAACGTCCAACTAGCAGACACAGTCATGTTCACTATAGGTGAGACGTTATAAAAGTTCAAAGAAATTTAGTGTAATTTAAAGGCACAGGTCGAAACAGGGAATGTTTCAGTCCACTAACATATTGTTTCTCATTCAGTATCTGAACTGTTAATCTCCCACTAGGTGCTTTGGCTGAATGGTTGGCAGACCACCCAGTGATGCTGAGCAGTGTCTTGCCCTTGGTGCTACAGGCTTTGGGGAACCCAGACCTTTCTGTTTCTTCAGTCTCTACACTCAAGAAAATTTGTAGGGAGTGCAAATATGACCTGCCACCCTACGCAACCAACATAGTAGCTGTGTCTCAGGTACGTGTATACCTTTTTTTAATATGCTCTTGCTTTTTCCACCCAGTCCAGATCAAGTATGACAGCCAATAATAATCAATGTTTTTTTCCCACTTTTAATGGTTAAGGTGTTGCAGACTGCTTTCCATAAATAACATTACTCTTTGAAAATCACTTCAATTGTATTTTTTTTGAGTTACTTTTTATTGCTAATTTCAGTAGGTTTTGTTTTGCTTTTAAAAGAATAGAACCATCACTCTGACTTTCTCTTTTCTCTCAAGGAGGTGCTTATAAAGCAGATCCACAAGGTCAGTGTGTGCGCTCTCACATTCACTTTCTCTTTTTGTCTTGGCACTCAGTTCAGAAGTGGCATTTAAATAAGGAACTGAAAGAATTGCGTAACATGTTTGCAGCCTGTAGTCTAAAGATGACATGTTAAATCTGTTTGTGGTCTCTTTATAAAACTCTTAAATGTCTTTAAGCTCACTGCTTGCTTGAACTCAAGTTAAACCTTCGATCATCTTTCCTTGCAGACAAGTCAGTGTATGTGGCTGATGCAGGCTCTCGGCTTCCTGCTCTCTGCTCTCCCTGTGGAAGACATCTTAAGAAACCTTCACTCTCTTATCACCCCCTACATTCAGCAACTGGAGAAGCTAGCGGATGAGACGGTGCGTACACAGACCAACATTAAACTGTACACACACAAACACAGAGCAGGCACAGTTGGAGTCTGGCCAATAGGAACAGGCCTTGTGTCTGTGTGGTGTCACTGCAGTGGAACATTTCTCTGCGGGACCAGATTGCATTTGACCCTGCACCGTTGGCTAGTGACTCACATGGAAGTAGCAAAGACACACTTTCTCTCACTCGTGCAAACACGCACACACATACCAAGAGAGAAGACAAATTGAGAAGATAAAGAAGTGCCTACACAGACACACTTACAGTAGGGCATTCTTTTATATGTGCATGCGCACAGTCGTGCAAAAGAAAATTCTTTACCCTGTTTAAATGTCAGGTCTAATAGAGCGGAGTTTCAGACTGTCACGCTGGATGGTGCAAATGTGGAGCTGATGTTATCTAAAAATACACAGTTTGATATCTACTGTATGTGGAACGAAGTAGAAACTCTCCTGATCCCTTCTTGTTCTACAATCAGTAAAGACATTGGGTGGGGTGAATGGAGATGTCAGCTTAGATGAAGTTTTTCATTTCTCTCTGTGTCTGTCCCTGTCTCACCCCCCCACCCCACCCCACCCTTCACATAACGCACACACGCACAGTCACACACTGTCTCATCCATCCTCTCCGACTTTCTCCCTCTCTTATTGTTTCCTGTCTAGCTTTTTGAAGTATCGGCATTACATCAGACTAGGAAATCAGGTGCTGTGTCTGGAGCCGGACAAATAGTGGCACCTAGTGGGGAGACCTTCAGGTTACATTACATCAGGGGTGAATGACCAAGATGTCTGGCTGCAAATGCTGAGGGAGTCATTGTGATTTGGCTTCAAGGATAATGTGCACACACTGTTGTTGTAGGAAGACTGTTGTACAGTAGAAGCATCAACATTGTGAGGGGAGGTAGATGTTGAAGGAGAGACGAGAGGTGTGGCTGTAAGAGTCTTCTTCGTAGTCCTTTGGCTCTGCTGCATCACCATGGAGACAGAGCAATGATTAAACGCTGCTGGTGAAACCCTAATTAATGATTTTACCTGGGGGAGGGGTGTGTGTGTGTGTGTGTGTGTGTGTGTGTGTGTGTGTGTGTGTGTGTGTGTGTGTGTGTGTGTGTGTGTGTGTGCGCGCGCGCGTGCGCGCTGATGCCTGTCAGTGAGAAAACTGGTATGAGAGCGAGCCATTATCTTCTGTCACATTGCTGAAATACCTGCCCATTGACTTGTGCTTATTTCTTTTTTTAAACTACAAGTGAGATTACATATTATTTGTCTATCGATTATTTTGTTGATTAAGTATCATAATAGTTATTTACTCTATTTATTCTAATGACAAATGCCCCAAATTATGAAAAGTAGCAGTCTTAAAACTGTTTACCTTGTTTCTAATCAACTTAAAAACCCAAAGTATTCAATGTAACTAGCTAAATGGATAAAATGATTTACTTACAAAATTTTGATTTATTTTATTCATTAACTTTTCAGCACCACATTTAACATATTTTTAAATTGTTATAGGCATTCCATCCATCCATTTTCAAAACTGTTTATCGTGTTCAGGAGTAAAATTTGGTAGCATGTCTAGCTTTTAAGGTCTGTTTGTCTTCTTAAATATTTTAGCAGTTATTTTTCAAGGCAGGAATGGACAGTGGGGTTATGTTGTATAGTAGCCAAATAAAATAATTTTTTATAACTTTATTTTTTTTTCTCCTTTCAGCCAAATCCCTCCAATAAGTTAGCAATCATCCACATCTTGGGGCTGCTGTCCAACCTCTTCACTACGCTCGACATCAGCAAGCAGGACGATGAGTCAGCGGACGGCTCAGCACCACCTGTCAAAACAGCCCCACCTCCACCTGGACCAAACCCAGTCAGTCACCACACCATCATCATTGTCATCAGTGGGGTTGGGTGATTGGGCAAATACATTGATTATCAGCAACATGCTGAATTTATAGATGGTAGATACTGACCAATATAAACATACAGTATGTTCCATTTAAAGGCTTTGTAATCAGGTGCACTGCAGTTTGGTAGTTGTTGTGAAATGCAGTGGGACACTTGGTGCTCACAGCAATATGAGCTCCCTACACCCCACCCCCCTGCTGCTTCCACCACTGAATACATGGCTGTAGCTGGTTGGAGGGGTGAGGGTGGAAAACAGGACATTTTTGCTCAACCGTAGTCATTAGTAATTCTGCTGATAGGCATGCAGC
Source organism: Maccullochella peelii (assembly GCA_002120245.1). NCBI lineage: Eukaryota > Metazoa > Chordata > Actinopteri > Centrarchiformes > Percichthyidae > Maccullochella > Maccullochella peelii. Next base: position 178,659 of record LKNJ01000405.1, read on the forward strand.
CATGTGTACATGCTCATGTCTAATGCTACTGCTTGTTTTTGACTTTCTGTTGTTTCTTTAAATGAACTGAATTTGTGTTTTTCAGGTGGTGGTGGTTTTGCAACAAGTGTTTGCTCTCATACAGACTGTTCTCAGTAAGTGGCTCAATGACTCGCAGGTTGTAGAGGTGAGTCATCGAGATGTGCGGCCACATACTGTCAGACCTCTGCTTTTAAGAAATCAGTCCACATAATCAGATATGACATTTCAGTATAGCTGATCTCATGTTGTCCCTCAGGCGGTGTGCGCTATCTTTGAGAAGTCGGTGAAGACTCTGCTCCATGACTTTGCTCCCATGGTGTCTCAGCTAAGTGAGATGCTTGGGCAGATGTACAGTACAATTCCCCAGGCCTCAGCCCTTGACCTCACACGACAGGTACACACTCATACATGTGCACAAACACAAATTAGTATTCTTTAATACTTTGTGGTTACATACAGAGAGATTTTAGAGATTTGTCAGAAAGAGCTGTGTACGAACTAATCAGCTACGCACCAATGAGCCAGAGGTTAATGAGAATACAGTGTGTTGTTGTATAACTTCATCCGCAGTGACAGTATGTATTCATGACGAACCTCTCAAGCATCATTTGTTTGGCTGCATAAACTAAAAGTCATGACGTTTCACCTATGTCGTAATTTTCGTTAATGAAATTGAGATAGTTTTACACCAAAGATATTATTTTAACTTATACTAATCACAATTTACTCATCAAATTATAATAATAAATAGTAATTTTACATTATCTAATCACAGTAAAGATCCTTCACTTTCTTGGGTTATAAATAAGTCTAAATAAGTCTGTTTCCACTGCTGAACAGTAGGTTTATTTGTAAAATTCAGACACATTTGCACACTAAGAAAAAACTGTGCTCTCACTACAGAGCTTGTTTTCTTGTCAGTCCAAATGCTATGACTTAAAAAGGAAAAATAAAAACTCTGCAGACTGCAGCGTTATACTGTATATTACTGATACACCCAAAATGTTCTAGTCTAATTTAAAAAAATATGGTTGAGGGTAGGGGAGAAATCTGATACTAACCATCTGTAAACGCAGGTTTGCATGGTGCATGTAAAGACATACTATGGTTTCCTACCGTAGCCTGTTTTTCTTCCAATAACCTGGTTTCTTGTGTGCAAGTAAACACAGTGAGTGTCTGACTGTCCTGCTTTTTCAGATGGTGTATATCTTTGCCAGTGAGACAGACCACTTCCCGCCCATCAAGGCTCTGTTTGAGCTGGTTACCTCGGTAACACTGTCCATCTTCCAGCAAGGTAGGGGGTCCGGCAGGGGCGGGACTGTGAATACTGAAGTGCGTCTGTTCCAATCAGTGGTAGACCTTTGAATGTTTCTGATCATCTTTGATTTCACAGGGTCCAGAATCATATCTTGGTGTAGCAGAGGAAAGGAGTGAAATTGTGAACACATTTGTAAAAAGTGAAAGAGAACAAATTGTTAAAAATGATATTATTATGGTGATATAACTCTCATTTCCTACTGAAATTGTGTGTGAAGACTGATGTGCTGCATCTGACAATAAAACAGCTCAGCCTGGGGGCCACAATTAGTTAAATGACGAAAGGTTAGAGGTCAAAGGTCACAGTCAACCTTTAAATGTTTGCTCTCATTTCTCATTAATGCAAATGGAACCACGAAGTGACCTACATGTGTTGAAGTAACAAAGTCTCTAATCATTTTGTTAATGCAGACTTCTGTTTCCACTGATCATTAATTAAATAATTTTAACACTATTATGGTTTACTTTATGCAATCAACACATTGCAATGTTTTCTATATCAGCCTAGCATTTGCTTATTTCATTTATTTATTTATTTGAATTTACTGTTTCAGTGTTTGGGCTGCATGAAACTTACTTTCATTTTGTAAAGTGTTTAAAGTTGGTCAGAAGTTTTTTGTTTTTTTTATGTGCGTGACCCCGGGGCCAGACTTAAGTTCTGATTTTCACTCAACGTAAGATGGACATGGATGAGATGATATCATTTCATCCACTACACTTGGGTTAGGGTACTTGTACCAGCTCTGTGTGCCGCTCCCCTTCCCTTTGTGTTGTCCCTTTTTTCCTCTCCTCCTTTCCTGCTTTGACTGGTTAAGTAATGGCTGCCTCTCCTCCTGCCTCTAAACTCTTTCTTTTCTGAGCAGGTGCCTTTCAGTAGACAGTATCAGTACAGGATACAGTCACAGCACAGAGACCACTAGCTTATTCAGTTGGCTGACATATAACATAGCAGGACGGGCCAGCTCAACACGGCTGCAGCCACTGCTGTGCTAGGATTAGAGTCGGGCTCTCCTTCACAGCCCTCTGAATTACCCCTGTATTCTCTCCAGAGGTTGTGTGTGTGGATGAAGGCTGGAGGAGGGTTATTGAGTAGGAAACTTGTTTGGAGTCTGGGAACAGCTAAAGCTGGGCGCTTACTACAGACGTTTGTTCTGTTTCATTACAAGTTTGCTGTTGGAGTCCTTCCAACATCAATCTTAAGCCATCGGAGAAAACCATGTTTGAAAGTCAGGAATCTCGATGTGGATTCTTCAGTCCAGAAGCTTGTACAGGAAATGTGTGTTTAATTGTGCATCATTTGCAATCTGTCATAAAAGTCTAGTAGTCTGTGTCCAGCATAAGGGAGGTAGTGATATCAGAACCTATCCTGATGTTTGACTGTGATTCATACTGATGGCTATGGGTTCATCTTTAAAGCAAAGGGGATCTTATTGACCAGCTCTGAATGGACCCTTTACCTCCTCCCCTGAGGCACTTATTTAAATCTGAGAGGAAATGTGTTGCTTGTTGTTTGATGCCAGCGGTGCCTCGTGTGAAGGAGGTAAAAGCGGGTTCATTCAGTTTTGGTGCCTTTTTTTCCTTCAAACTGTAACAGTAACAGAGGTGCCTCCTGGGTTCCCACTCCAAACCCACTTTTGTTTCTTTAGGTTTGTTCTTTTTCTCTCGTTACTTCTTTCTTTTTTTCTCTCCAAACAGACCCATGTCTTTGTCTTCTGCCTGTTTTCTGTTTTTGGTTGGTCTGTTCTTCCAAGACTCTGCCAAAGCTTCATATGCCCGCCCTGCCCCCCCCCCCCCCTTCTCCCCTTCGTTCCTTACTCACGTGTGAATTATTTCAATGAAATATTTTTGAGTTCTCTTTTATTTCCACATGACTGTTGAATCTATTCAGTTGCTGTTTGTATATTATTCTTATTCTCTTATGATTTCTTAAGTTTCATCTTTATTATATTTTAGGACCCAGGGATCATCCTGATATTGTTGATTCATTTATGCAACTCCAAGCTCAGGTGTGTTTTTGGTTTCTTATTTCATTCACTTTGGGTTTCTCTCTCTCTTTCTCTCTTTTTCTAATTTCTCCCTGTTTCTCTGTCCTCTTCTCCCTCTCTACCTCTTTCTGTTCTTTGTTACTGGGCCCTACGGTGTCCCATCACATAGGCGAGGTGGCGGAATGAAACATGAGGGGCATGTTTGAAAAAGAGACGTCTGTCTCTCCTCAAACGCTTTTGATTCTAACAGTCACCTCACCACACAAAGTACAGACCTCATGTAGGGTTTTCATTTTACCTGCAGACACCACCTGTCTGATATGTTATATCATTACAGTATACAAAGCACCAATCCTTATCTTGTATGTTTAGCATTCTTACTTGTAATACTCACACTGTATTCAGTTAAATAACTGATTAGAAAAAACACTCTTGAACGGCCTCTAATCACACTTCTGTGGCAGGGTGTTATGCACTCTGTCATCATAATAAGAAATTATTTTTATATCTGTTTTTAAACAATACTATAAACATGCTGTTAGGGGAAGACCTTGTATTTCCAAAGTCTTCTCAGTTGCTAAGAAAGACAACTAGTCGCTAGATGACGGTGCATTTTTGACATTTAATTGCTTGGGGAAAGATTTCATAAAACTAAGATGTCAGGAAATTCTCATGACTCACAGAGAGATATGTAATCCTTCTATAAATAATCATATTCATTTATTATACTGCAGGCTGCTTAGAAAATAGTACAAGTAGTGTTTGTGTGTGTGTGTGTGTGTGTGGACATATTATGCATGAAAATCCACTATTTGAAGCGCTTTTACTAAGTCTTTTCCCTTTTTTTTGTAAAGTCAACATCAGGGCACATTTGCTCCTTGGAAAAACATCAGCACACTCAGCTCCTTAGATTAAATATTTTAGTTGATGCGGTGCTTTTGGGAAGATGATGTAATGGTGTCAGTATCAGCGTTGTGGTCCCAGGTGACTGATTAGTCTCTGAGCCCAGTCCTCCTCGGAAGTCATTCCAGCCCAGAGCCAATCAAAGCCCAAATGAATTAATATTCAACTAATATTAATCGGTTCAGACAAATTGGCTGATGGCTCTTCTGTTTTATATTTTTGTTTTCCGTCTTCATTCTCCTTCCTTTGTTTTCTATCTTTGGATAGATCTGACCTTCATCTCTCTCCCTTTCCCTCTCTCCCTCTCTCCTCTCCTCCATCCTGAATGAGTTCATTATTACGAGATGAGTTGTATTTCTCTTTATCTGCACATGTTAATTACTTACACACTTCTGTTGCATATTCAATCCAGTCAACCAAAAACAAGGAAAAGTAATGTTTCAAATATAATTGATTTCAAGAAACAAAACCATCATTGCCTTTAGTTTGACTTAAGTTTCCAATGATTTTAAAGTTTGATTTTTTGCAATTTGTTTGTTATACCTGCTGAGTTCTGCATTGGAGGATCTCTGTATGAGTTTGGATATAGTTTTTCCTAAACAGATGGAGAGAGTACTATAGCCTGGTAGGCAGATCTGCTCTCAGTCCTGTGTTGCTGTCAGATCCGGCTACCAGGCTGAGCGGGTATTGTTGATAGCAGTATTTTGAAGGAGCTTATGCAGTGGAATGTGGTGAAGCAGTACCGATTGGGTCGGGCCGACAGAAACATACTCTGTTTAATGCCTTTATCTGCCTCTTAGGCCCTCAAACGGAAGCCCGATTTATTCTTGTCTGAGAGTCTTGACGTGAAAGCAGTGTTCCACTGTGGTAAGTTTGCACATTGTGTACATAAACACACACCCCTACACAATGTTCTGGGTGTTTGCTGCAGTTCCTGTGAAATATGTGCCTGTCAGTACAAAGTACAAACTGTAAATGTTTGACACCATCCTTCAGTAGTTTATTTATGTCTCTGACTCCCTCTCCCACTTCTAGGAGTTCTGTCACTCAAATTTCCTGAGGCGCCGACAGTCAAGTCAACGTGCTTGTTCTTTGTGAGCACACACACACACACACGCGCACAACTTGAAATATTTCAAGAATATGCATTGTCTTTAAATGTGCTGATTGTCTCTATGTTTCTGCCTCAGACTGAATTGTTACCCCACTGCTCAGATGTGCCTCCATTAGCCAGAGTGGTGCAGGAAGACGGCAAGCTGTTGATCCAGGCTGTGCTGGAGGTGAGGAGCACCGCGTTAAACGTTTACACGTCACGCCACAGAAATGTTTCATCATTTCACTGATGCTGCAGTTGGCTTTGTTAGCACACATCAAACCTTTCTTCCTCTCTTTTAAGTCCCCGTTGTCAAATTTCTCCCCCAGGGCATCGGGGGCGGGGCATCTCGGAGTCTGATGGACCAGTTTGCAGAAGTGCTTTTCTCTCTTAACAAGCACTGCTTTTCTCTGCTCGCCGTGTGGTTGAAGGAGGCACTGCAACCTCCCGGGTTCCCGTCATCGCGGGTCACAATTGAGCAGAAAGACAACTTCTCACAGCAGATACTCAGGTAACACTGCAGGACATTTGTTTACAGACTTATTCTGTTGGTCAACCACATGATTTTTTGCATATGTTTAATAATTGTATGTATTTGTTCTCTGTCGTGCAGAGAACGAGTGAACAAGAGGAGGGTGAAGGACATGGTGAAGGAGTTCACACTACTGTGCAGAGGGCTGCATGGTACAGAGTACGCCGCTGAATACTGAAACTCTACCCTAACTCTTACTGTGACCTCTGCCCTCAAAACAGCTGGATGCCACAACAATACAGTTCTCACAAACCCCATCAGTGAAGATATCATGAAATGATTGTAATGATAACCCGCCCCGCCGCAGGACAAGACATGGAACCATTCCAGCACAGACCTGCCATCGGATTAATGGACAAACATTAAATCCCCGGTGGCTTTAGGGAGGCTGTCCTCTCTGCTCCGATTTTTTTTCTGTTATAAGATTGATTGTTTCACTCTTTCCCTCCTCTCTCCCCTTATTTAAAGGTCTTTTCTTTGGAAGAGCTTCGAGCAGCACTCCCAGCATGCTGCCTCACTCCTCCTTCTATCTCTGTCTTGTTCTGCCTTTCTAGATCTTCCCGTGGTTCCTAGGTTGTTTCCTGGTGATTAGCATCCATATGAAACGGTAGTGGTATCGTACGTAGCTACTTGACATTATTTTTCAAAATAAATCAAAATAATTATATAAATGTATATGTATACACATATAGAAAGATGGCGGTTGTCAGTCCTGCTGCTGCTAACGGGAAGAGAGAAGGGCCGATGTCAGGAGGGAATTCTGCAGGAAAAATTACATTAATACAATAATATTTACTCCTACTCATGCCCCTGTGATCTCTGCATTTGCCAAATTATGATAAAATGTTTTGTGAATTTGTCCCTTCTTTTGTTAAATGCCTTTTTGGGGGTGTGAGTGGACAAAGAAAGCCGAAAAACCACACATAACTGGACAAAAATCAGTCTGCTCTCTTGCCCAGCCCTCTGTGCATAGGGCTGTACCTCATGTACATACAGTCCCACCCAGTCACACTGCAGTCTTCTCCTCGGGTTGTAGAGAGTGGTTTTAATGACATGGTCCCTTAGGTAAAGCAGGACTGTCTAGAGTGAAGGCTGGAGGGGAAGAAGGAGTTATAGTAGCTGGCAGTGAGAAAGAGACGCAAGATGGAAACTGAGAAGGCAACTGAGTGTTTGGAGGGATTAATAATCCTGACGATGGACTGCTTAGTCACTGTAATCGTGCAAAAATATTAATCAAGTTGTGCATATTAACAGTTATTGCTGAACACTTCTGTGTATTTGAGTGTGTGTGTGTGTGTGTGTGTGTGTGTGTTCATATCTGTATGTATGAGAGGTTGTGTGTGCACAGATGTATCTTTTTCCACTTGTTCAGTGCACTTATATTGGACCTACAGTACACATCCATAACTTCCTCCTATCTTTTAAACAAAGAGCCCATTCATTTCTTCACGCCGCACTCATTCAGACTACTCTTTTCTTAAAAGACTGACCAGGCACGTCCAGTTTTTCACCTCTGCTGCTCGCTGGCAATCACACCCATCTATCAAACCTCCTTATCATTTGGAATGACCAGCCAGTGATAATCATTGACCACACTCATCTATCTATCTGTTATTGACACCAACTACTGCTCCTAACAAAATGCTTGTTAACAAGCCACCCAAATCCTTTCATCCATCTGGGTCATTGCCTTGGAGAGGAACAAGAAGGATTAGAGAGTTCTCTGAGAAAGTTATTCAGCATTTGCGACGAGAATTAACACGGACATTCTGTGCTCATCCATTATGCCAGGGACATTATTGGTGAAGTGATGTGACGGCTGTAAAATACACTGTAGTGAATCAGTTGACCAGTTGACATCTAATAACACTCAGCATCGAAATGTACTTTGTGGTCTGCTAAACTTTATCTCAGTCTAATCCTTCTGTCTTATCCGAGGTGCCTGCAGACATGTAGCATGTATGTGTTTTGGGGGGGGTTCAGGGGACAAACATATTTAGTGTGAGACACTGCAAAAAGACGTGATTTAGACTGAGACCCGAGGCAGTAATCAGCTCTGGAGTGAGCTGTCCTGCCTCCGATGCTTGATTGGAACGGCGAATGATTGGACGTTCAGCACTGATCCTCGGTCTGTATTGTGGTCTCATTCTGAGGTGGGAAAATAAAACACTGTTTGTCAGTTTCTAGAAAGAGTAGTAGGTGGAGGAGGGGAGGGAAGTATGAAATGTACATTGTTTTTTTGTACCTTGGCTTTAATTTATTAAATATATCTAAGACTGCAGCTCCTGACTCTTCTGTGTGTGGCAGTAGTTTTGTTCTTCCATCAAAGGCACACTGCACATCCTGCAGGTAATTTTCTAACATCTCTGAAACGATTAACCAGTGTTGATAAAAGTAGAAAAAAAGCAGTACCATTTTAATTCCCATCATGAAGGTCTAAATGCTGTCTGAAAGCCCACCCCATGCTGCCAGGCATAAACCCCTTGTGGTCAAATACTGAATCCTTTATTTATTTTATTTAGTTGGCCTAAAAGCCTAATTCAAATACTGTATCTTGACTCTAAAATAAATGAAACCAACCTATAAAATACACATCATGTGTTTTAACTAAATAACCCCCAAATTGTGAAAGAAATACTGAGGACATGACCTCACTGTCCTCAGTGACAGCTATGGCACAGTCCAGAGTATCATTAATAATGAGGGTATAGAAAACTACAAAATCCACAAGACAGTAGAGTTTATTGTAGACTCACTTAGATTTTACTTCTACTTTTCAAAGCCTTTCTAAACTTATTGAAAAGAGTCATAAGACTTTGTCCCCACTCTTAAACTGAAATTTTCAATGGAATAGAGTAGCGCATGCGCACACAGTTCTCCCGCAGCTCCCACGTGTGTGTCGAGGTCCATCGATCCTGTCCTGTCAGTCTGCAGACCTCACCAACCAAACCACCTCCAGGCCATTCACAACCAGCACACGTTTCTCCAGGATACCAGGGTTGAGCTGCATCTCGACTTTATATCCTAAACAACCGCTGAAGCTGATACACGTAAGTTAAGCTAACCTTACTAACTAGCTTTCTGCTAACTCTGGTACCTTTCAGCCACTTAGCTTCCAAACAAGTAGCTGGAAGAAACAAAAATGGGAAACAGCCCCAACTGTTTGTTAACAAACATGAAACCCCGGGCATTGTCTCCGTGTTGTCCCATGTCACCTAGTATCACTAAAAAGACAAATTAAGAAGTTGTATCCTCCATGTTGTTACTGTAGACAGGCTGTTTGATCAGTCGCATCACAATCTCTCTCTCTCTGTGTGTGTGTGTGTGTGTGTGTGTGTGTGTGTGTGTGTGTGTGTGTGTGTTGCAGTCCTCTGCATGTGGTTAAAGACTAACAGAAAGCTCCTGACTGTGTGACCTGCAACATGCACACACACAATCAGTGAGCCAATTGTCAGGAGTGTTTGTGTTTTAGAGTTTGGGTGAGTTTATCTCAGATTTACATTTATCCTGGAAATGAATGAGCCAATCAGGACTGTTGCATACATTTTTGTTCTGACAGTGAAAGATTTGAATGAAAACACTGATAAACTATAATGTTTGATCAAAATATGAACAGGTTATTGGAAAATTCACTTTTGAGTGAAAAGTATATAAACTAAGATTATCTTGATTTTACCATCAGACGACTGCAACATCTATACATTGCCTCAACACATTTCCTTGGTTTAATGTAATCACTTTCTGGTCTGAACACACTGAGATCTTTGAGACTCCTGTACTCAGCTGAGCGCTTTGCACAGTGTCATGAGTGGCCTGCTATCTAATTATTGGTTTGTCCTGATCTGGAGACAAAGGTCACCCTCAGTGAGAAGAGCAGAGAGTCCTTACTTATCATTGATCATCAGTATTGACCTTTTGACCTCTGATGTAGTTAGATAAGTAAATGCCATCGGCAGATGATGCCTACAATCATCTTTGACATTCTGTGATTGATTTTGGGATTTGTTTCTCCGTCTCTCCATCAGCCATGGCTGTAGTGAGGTTCTACAGTACTGAAGCTGTGAATGGGTGGGCCTTACAGAGGGCAGCCAAGCTCTACCCCCAGCTGTCAGTCACCACTGAGCTGTGCTACAATGTGGAGCTGACAGGTGAGTTGTCAGTAGGTGTTGACGATACTAATAATTGAAGATGCAGAAGTTGTGAAGAGCAAAGCAATTGTGAAGAATGTGAGACGTGTAATTTCACCTTGTGTAGCCTAGAGAAATCTTCTGTCTTTTCCGTTTCTCCATTTTGCCATGTTGTGATTGTTTCCTTCTGCTCTCTGCTGCAGGCTGCCAGAGTCTCACTGCTGAGCACAAGGAGGTTCTCCTCTGGTTGTTCCGCCCTCCCCTGCAGGCGGAGTCACTATCTGAGAAACCAAACCTCACAGAGGACAGCGGGGATAAGCTGGTGGAGATCGGACCCAGGTACTACTGCACCCATGCAGTCTGATAAATGACCCGTATCACATGCTGCGGCTCTGCTTTTGTCCTACAGTGGGCTTTATGTTCTTCATTAAATTTAGTACATTTTAAAACTGGTGAACCGAGAGGTCCACGGAAAGACTGTCATATAGTAAACGCATGTTTCAATATGTTAAGTGTGAGTACATGAAGTTCATGTGTTGTCATGGAGACGGCTCAGTGGTCATCACGTGACCCAAGATTGGAGCTCTGGTAAATTTCAATATGTTTTGGAAATTAGAAATGGGTTGTACATGACTGTAAACACTGAAACAAGCTGGGCACGAATTTTTATAGAGGAAATGTGCACAGTTTCCTACAGCTGCAGGTAACAGATCAACAAGACAAAAAGTCTTAAGCCTCACTAGCCCCTAGAGGCGGCATTATCCTTCAGATTTTTCTATTCAAAGAGCCTTATCTGTTGTGGGCCTAAAATGTAAACATTGGCATGAGGGTGGAGCTAGAAGAGTCCAAAATATTGAAGGTTCATCTGTGCTGTACAGGACATGTACAATTGTGAATGTTTGCTTATTGCTAAAATATAGTCAATTTAAAGAAAAACATCTTTTTTCTTGTGAGGTAAGCAGATGTTCACTGTGTCTACTGGAGGATAATATGCATTTTAATCTGTCAGACAGACTGTGCCAGAACATGATTTGTATTTTTATGAATTACATTAGGCAAACAATAACCATATGGAACCATATGGATTTTAGATTAATAATTATTTCAAGAAATTCTTTTTAATCATGAATTGGAGGAACTCAACACAGAATAAGAAGAAAATGTCTTCAAACAGTTTTCATTAATGTCGTTGCTGTTTTGCTATTCAGGTTGAACTTCTCCACCGCCTGGTCCACCAACGCCGTGTCCATCTGCCAGAGTGCCGGCCTCACTAACGTCACACGGGTCGAGCTGTCTCGCAGGTTTCTAATCAAGGTTTGCGCGCACACACACACACACACACACACACACACACACACACACACACACAGAAAAATCATTTTCTAGAGCACTGTTTCAGGATTGGTTTTCACTTCATGTTGGCGTTTCTGATGAGATATCTGTCTCTCTCCCCTCCAGCCAAAGAATAGAGAAAGCACGAAGGAGCTCAATGGAGACATAAAGAAGCTGATTGAGTGTCTGTATGACAGTATGACAGAATGTATCTATCAACAACCCATCACCTCCTTCACCGTGGAAACCAAACCGCAGCCGGTGTTTGAGGTGGACATCCTGGGGAAGGGTCGTATAGCCTTGGAGACAGCAAACGATGATCTGGGTGAGGAGTTTCTCTCAGCGCTATTCAGCTTAAGCCTCTCTTCATCTTTTTATTCTTGTTCCACAGACCGAGTCTCTTATCGTCCTTTAATGTACTCTAACCTTCCTCTCTTTTCTCTTTCTTGATGCCTGCTTTCAGTCTTGCAGCTATCTGTGAGTACACTGTGTCTGCTGGTGGAGGTAATAATGTCACGTGATGCATGACATTATTACTTATCTGGTTAAAGTCACAGGACAGCAGTGATGCTGCTCATTATCTTACACGTGCATGTGTTTAGTGTGTCTAGTGTGTGAAAGCAAATGAAACCCACAAAGAGACAAAGGCTCCCTCTATTTTAATGGAAAGTCAGATAGTGAATAAGTTGATCTGACTGATATCTGATTGGTTTTAAGTCCAGATTCTATGTTTCCAGCTGACTTTTTTAGTAGTAAAGTAAAAAAGCTATAAAGATATTGTTGACTATAAAGTCAGAATCTAACTATTTTACTTTCTACTACCCCGATATGGATGCAACTAATGATTATTTTGATTATGAATCAATCTGCAAAATATAAATGTATAAATAAAACTATAAAATGTTAGAAAATGGTGAAAAATGTACGAAGAGTCACAAAGATGTTAAGTTTGCTACAACATAAGATAATGTAAAGCAGCAAATCCTCACAATTAAAACTGGGTACTTTTATGATTAATTCTCTATCCATCAACATATTGACCAATCAGTTAATCAACTAATCGTCTCAGCTCTAACCCATATGCACCAAAACTACAATACGTTTCATTTGTATGTATTGACAGCGACCGGTTATTCCTCTCTTTGTATGGACAGGTTTTAAACTGGCACTGCCCACTGCGGAAGAACGTGCCGCGCGTGCTTATGTTCATGCTCTGCTTATTCACGTCTGCCCAGCTTCATTAATATTCACAAGCCGCTCAGATAGATGAGAATAATTTCAGTACATACTTTGTAAGCTCTCCCATGCTCAACCGGTGAACTGAGGAGATCATTTAAAAGGGCCTATCTGGAATTTCATGACACTATAGCCACTTAATTCCCCCTAAGAATTGATTTCACTTTCACTATTTTGCTTAAAAATAGTTAAACATGACGTGACATCATCTTAAAGCAGTGTATACTTTTAAATAATTATCCTTTATAATAACAGTCTCTGTAAAGTTGAAATTCACTGGAAATTCAGAAATGTAACTGTACGTAAACCAAAAATGTGTCAAATAGTTTTTGAGTTTCTGTTCTCTTGAAGCATGCAGAGGATACTGTATGATATTGTGTGTGTGTGTGTTGGTTGATTCATTTTGTATCCTGGCCTGTGTTAAACAATTGCGAACTACTTTGTGGTGACGATGTCTGCAGTGCTTTTTAAAATAACAGGTTATGCAAAAATAATACATCTTTCCATCTTTGGTGGTGGTTGGTTTTTGGTAGCGAGGACTCATAATGTGTGTTTTTCTAAATGCAGGTCTTGCCTTTGACTCCTGGGATCTGGATTACTACACGTCGATGTTCCAGAGGATTAAAAGGAACCCCACCAGTGTGGAGTGTTTTGACCTGGCCCAGTCCAACAGGTGGGGTTTATCTGCAACGAGCAGATTAGCAGGGCTGCTTTGTGTTGTGCGTGTTGCTCGGCTCTGTAGTTTTTGTCCCTGGGTTTTTTTATTTTCAGATGTTTTTCTTTGTACCCCGGTGTCCCAGCGAGCACAGTCGGCACTGGTTCTTCCGGGGGCGGATGGAGATCGACGGGCAGGAGCAGAAGGAGACTCTCTTCAGTCTTATAATGGACACCCAGCGGCACAGCAACCAGAACAACGTCATCAAGTTCTGCGACAACAGCAGGTAGGAGTGGAAAGGGCATTGTGTGTGTGTGTGTGTGTGTGTGTGTGTTTCTGTTCGCACTGACTC
>LKNJ01000406.1:0-89379 GCA_002120245.1 Maccullochella peelii
CTTCTGAGTGTTCTCAAGCCATGGCGAAGCTGTGAAATGTGACCCATTTTGAGCGCATCATGAGCCCGGCTAGCTCAGGGTTGTGGGTTCGAGCCCCACGTTGGGCGGTAGTCCTTTTTAGATGATGTGGTTAGTCCTACAGTGAGTAAACTAGTTCTAACTGCGGCTTTACTTGAAACCTGGCTGTATGAGATACACTTCGTTTTATGACCCCTTCATATGGTCCAGCTAGCTCAGTCGGTAGAGCATGAGACTCTTAATCTCAGGGTCGTGGGTTGGAGCCCCACGTTAGGCGCTTGAGCTTTTCAGAGATTGAATAAGGCCAAGAGTAGAGGGCACAGTTCTGGAGCATCCTTGAGGTATATGAGTGTTTTCCTTTCTGTCTTGCAGTACATGCCCATAAACTGAACCTCAATGATCACTTCTTGCTGTATTATCTTGAAATCTGAATCACACTGAGCCTGATACATTTTAAAGTCAGAACAGGAACATTGGAGAGAAACAAAAAGGACTAGCCCTACTATGTAGTGATATATCTGATAATCAGTGATTGCAAAATCAGTCAGATTTGATTAAGATATACATATTATATTTGTGCCAACAATGCAAAGTGAAATTTACTGAACTGAAAGAGATAAACAGAGGGTAAAAATAAGATGTAAACAAAAAACAGTGAGGTAAAGAGAGACAGAAAGAGACAGATGGGAAGAGTGATGGAAACGGAGAAAGTCGGAAAGAGAGACAGGGTTAAAAGCAGAAGAGAATAGGCTTACTGTTGTGAGCACATGCTAAATAAGATTCTTGTCCCCATCTGTTTGGGTTTGTGTTCTTATGGCCTACAGTGTGTTTATGTGTGTGTGCGTGTGTGTGTGTGAGTTAGACAGCTTTCCGACCCGGTGCAGGTGTGCTGTTGATAGTTTTATTGCTGGATTGGGGCTGCTGAGAGGAGAAGAGAGTAGGGAGGAGAGGAAAGGGTAGAGGAGTGGAGGAGGGAAGCAAGAGAGAGAAAAAAAAGGAGTTCAGTCGGAAGAGCATGAGACTTTTTACCGCAGGGTCGTGGGTTAGAGCCCCACGCTGGTGTTTTTGAGAGGGCAACTCACACACCAGGATGGAAATCAAATTGCTAAAGTCCTTGAGCTACAGTACAAGAATGTCTGCAGCTTGTGTAACAAGAGTTCACAAATAATTCAAGGGACCCTCACACACCAGTGTCTGTGGCCTTGAGTTCTTGCACCCACAAAAAGAGTCATACAGTATATTTACCATATGAATATACACTCATTTGCCAGTTTATTAAGCACACTTAGCTAAAAGTACTTTCTAATATAAATGAGATGGACAAAATATTAGAAACACCTTTTCATATAACATAAAGCAGTTCAACAGCACCACAAAGAAAAGCCTATAAAAATGACCACAAGGTTAAATCTACACTTCTCTAGAAAAAGCAAACAATCAACCTCTAGAACATAGAAGAAGCAGGAACATAGAAACTGAACAGTATAACCTTTGCGAAGGTAGAATTTATTGCAGTATAAAGTGGTAACTTAGTGTATTTAGAGAATACAATATATTCAGACAACCTTTAGGCCACAAGCACAGCCAAAAAATATAGGAAATAAAAAATTAAAAGTTTGAAATTTGGAGCTCTTTCTGTGCTCTTGATAATAGAATGTTAATAACTATAGTTATTAAATGCTCTTAAAAATCAAAATTGTAAAACTCTACATGTCATAATATCATTATGCTTGGTGAAAATGTCTTATTGTTATTATCGGGTCGGGACACTGGATTTTATGTAAACGAAATCAGTGGTCAGAGGAGGCTTTCCTCTCTTTCCTTTAGCCTTTAAAGGAAACACCAGTGTTCAGTAATTCAGGCTCCTCTGGTCTGATGCTGTGTGTCTTGCAGCCGTTTGGTCTATGACTGTCCCCTCGACCAGCCTGCCGGGTTTATAAAACTGTTTCAGACTCTATAAAGTGTCCAATAAATCACTTTTACTATTAGTTTAGGACCCTGCTAGCATACAGCTGGTGACCGCCACCACTGACCAAACACACAGGCTGGCATGTTGACACACATGCACAAACACACAGAGAAGCAGCGACAGTCACATGCTTCCTGGTCATTCACATTTTGAGGGCTGCTGGAGTCAGGACCTCTGCCAAACTCTAACCCCATGTCACCCCACCCTGCCGCCCCGATGACATCACTGCATAGCCTTGAACCAGCGGCCCAGAGAGCCCTAAAACATGCACGCACACACACACACACACACGTTGAGAATGCAGAAAGCACAGACACCGCAACGAATACCGCAGGGTCACATTTTGAGTGCACACATACATGTAGAAATGGATACACACACAGCACTTGACCATAATGACTACTGCAAGGCCACATGGCATTGTCAACACACACACACACAAGTGGAGCAGCTTAAGTGCAGGCTGCTGCCTCTGAGTCAAGTCGTAGACTTGTATTACACTATGTTTTCAAGTGTCTGGAATATTAAGAAGGACAATCAAGAAACCAATGCATTTATCCATCTATTTTTCTCTCAGTATTGTATGTTAAGATCTTCTGGCCATAGATTAATTGTTTCAGCACCATGTACAACGTCAACTGTCTTTAAATCTAAAAAGTAAAATCAGATCATCAGAATAATAACAGACTTGTGCAATCAAACTTGCAGCTACACTTTAAATAAAAAGTTTACACACTTCTTACTCAGAGCCATCTTCCTACAAACCAAAAAGCACACACACACACACACACACACACACACACACACACACACTTGAAATGCACACATACATTTACACGCCGGGACACACATTCAGACACTTCATGCTGATTTTTCACTTAAGAATTTGTGAAAATCCTTAAATGTGTACTCAACGGTCAAGTTAGAGAGTATTCCCTTATTTCCAAACCCATTGTGTCTGAACATATGGGACACACACACCCACACACTCAGACTTTACAATACACTCTTGAATGACCTTGAGGACCCATTGATGCTTGCAGACATCCCATCTTCTCAAATATCTAGCATGGAGACACACACACACACACACACACACACACACACACACACACACACACACACACTTACTCCCCTTCCCTAATTACCGAGCCCCGAGGGACGAGACACTCAAGCAGCACTTTGGTGTTTGGTTAAAGAAAAGGTCTTGCTCACCAGTTAGAGGGCAGACAGACAGACAGACAGACGGAGGCACAGAATACAGATTTGATGACCCTAGACACATTTACTAATTGCTGAACGGTTTATATACACACATATATATATATATTTTTTATTTTTTATTTTATTTCTCCATTTATAATGACACCAACTTATGAGCCAAATAAGGCATTCTTGAGTTTATCTAATGGGTTCTGAAAGAGCAATATAAGCCTGAAAACCATTCAATCTTTCAGCTGAAGTGAAAATAGTGAAAATTGTTTGAGCCGCAAGGTTTTCATGCAACACTGAAATTCTGACAAACACCCCGAACATCAAATCCAACAGGATATGGGGGTGACAGAAAGTAAAGAAAAGACCAGAAAAGTGAACAAAAGGCAGAAAAGAAAGAGAAAAGCTCAAATGGCACCGAGAGAAAAATAATGAGAGGGAGGGAAGAGAAAGAACAGAAGTTGACTTGGTAGACAGGGAGGGAGGAGGAAGAGAGATTATCTCTCTCTAATGGCTAACTTGTTGACAGCAACACTTTTCACCACCTCTATCTACACATCTAACGTTACTATCTACCCTCCACACACACACACACACACACACACACACACACTTCCTCTCCTCTTGCAGGGTTTATCAGCCCAGCTGTCAGTCTGCAGTTCAGGTGGGTTTCAGACTTTAAAACCATGAAAAGTGCAAAAGCGCACCGGAGACGTCACTGCCAGAGACGACCTCAGCTTTCTGCCAGACGGAGAAACTCAACTTTTCTTTGTTATGTCTGCCCTTTACAAACAAGAAAACATGGGAAAGATTTCAAAGCTGTGTTTTAATAATGTATAATGATGAATCAAATGTGCTTTCATTGTGTATGCATTTTCTCGGAGGTTTATGCTTACTTTATAAAGCGTACATGCTTGTGTTACTATCGTTTCCTGCTGAAATTGGGCTGAATTGTGAATTTCCTTTTTATGAATGTTTTCCGCTCTACTGAGAAAGACATGTCCATCTCAATGACATGCGACAAATTTTTTACTTCTCCCCGCATTTGGGCTGAATGTGTGTGGAACAAACTGACTGTTTCTACATCTAGCTCTCAAACTTAAACAAAAAAGTTTAAAAGTTTAGCTTAATTAGATCTTAAGATGTCACCATAAAGCCTCAATAGGTCTTCTGATCTGTGGATGTCTCATTGCCAAATAGGAGAAAACACACACACACACACACACACACACACACACACACACAAGCAAACTACTAATACTAATTAGCATTAATACTAATACTAACTAATTTTCATGATGGTATTTACAGATGCATTCAGACATATCCTATCAATACAAAAATACTTTGTAGTCATGTAAAAAACAAACAAAAGCTCAAAATTTAAACACACAACACTAAAGTTGTGTTTCCCAGAGAAAATATTTAGTTAACATCTTAATAATAATCACTTTAGCTTCACAAAATACAAAATGTCCTCTATAGTTTAGGACTTCCATACATTTTCCCAGCTCAGGACATCTATTGGTATTTAGTTTGATTGCACAGCTGACCTCTGACCTACAGCTGCCACCTACTGAACACAGTACATTCACAGTCACGTACAACAGGATGCTTATACTAATATGTAGAGCGCCTACCATCTGTTATCCTCCTCCTCCTCCTCCACTGTCACCAACACAGTTTTCTGTTTACAATACTTGTCAAAATTAAAGTGAACTTGTTCCGGAGTCCTCCCAGAGTTACAGTCAGACGTGGGCCAGTGTGCAGTTGGACGCCATACAGCCTCAGATGAAGGCAGAGCAACTTCTCTATACTGAGAGAAACATTTGTGCAACATTTCGACCAAAATAGTCCTGGTCTCTACCGCAAAGCGCGAGGGCTGCCTTCATTTAGGCCGATTGGGTTGGCAGATCACACACACACACACACACACACACACACACACACACACACACTTTTCACCACTGTCGTATGGGAGCCAAAGTCATGAAATAAGCCCATTCTGTAAGTAGACTGTGACAACGGAAACATTGTGGGGACAAAACGTCTACAAGTTCAAATGGAGCAACGTCCAAAAACCAGTGGACCAAGTTCAAACCAACTTTTTTTCCTACCAACTCACAGCAGTGAGTGTTCAAGTTCAAATCTATGCATTTAAATCCAATAACTCCTGCAATCGTATTACTTGTAACTTTCAGGACAAAGATGATAGCGTCAAAAACTGACAGAAAATATTACATAGCAACTACAAACTATCATAAGGTTGGAATAAATGTGTTATTACAAATCATTGAGAGGTGCTAAGTCACACTTCTCAAATCCCCATTACTGACGAATATAACATTTTTATATGCCTATTGTATTTAACTGAGTGTGTATTCAAGATGTAATGCCCTTCTTGTGCTTTGTGGTATCCGTTTGAAAGCTACTCTTTTATAGAATTAATTAAAAAATGAATGCAGTTCTTACCTGGTCTGCTGTGCTCGAACCCCGTTGTTGCTCGGCTCTCCAAGAAAAGTTTCTCCTCCCACCATCCGAAGCGCTCAAGTCTGAAAAGTGTGACTCTCTGCCCGGCTGGGGAACAACAGACAGATCGGTGTTTTTATTGAAAGGGAAACCCCTTCAGGCAGATCTCACAGCAGCCTGCTGCAGAGCGCTCACTGTGTGATACTGATACAAGTTCTCCCCAAGTGTCACTTTTTGGACACATGAAATGTCCTTGCTTTCACTGCGCGATCACCTTCACAGAGAAACACCGCACGAAAGTCCTTGTCTGAGTCACAAAAAGCCGATTTATGGGAGTGTATAGAAGTATAACGCAGCCTCCGGCGATCCGTGGACCTGTCAGTATACCAAAAAGTCCCAACTTGTCATGCAGAAATGTAGAGATAAAGTCAGAAACCAGTGGCACGCGCTCCTCGTTGTGCGCGGCTGTGTGAGCGGTGTCCTCAGCAACAGGTGTCAGAAATAAAGTGAGATTTCTTCACGGCCATCACAAGTTTCCCAACTCTCTCCAACTAATTACGCACGCAGGGAAAAAGGAGGAGGAGGAGAAGGAGGGAGGGAGCTCTCCAAAGTTTTGACGCTACGCGTCGAGAAACACGAGCGAGAAGTTTGAGCCGCTGAGACAGAGAGAGAGAGAGAGGAACAAAGGAGCCCAGAAGTTCACTCTGTTTCTGTCGTGTGACGACTCTCCTCTGCTCTGATGTGGAAACTGTTGGCCTGCCCACCGGCGGAGAGAGAGACAGATGGTTGTTTTAGACAGAAACAGAAAGAGAGAAACGTGTGTCACTCGACCATTTACCAGACAACACGGATGAACCGTGAGAGTGAATCTCTGTCAGGAGTGGGATTTGAACCCACGCCTCCATTTGGAGACCAGAAGTCCCTTAATCTAGGAAGGAGTTCATCCTTGAGTCTGGCGCCTTAGACCACTCGGCCATCCTGACAATATATGTTACACAGCTGTTAGCTATATAATGCCTTCAATCTTTTCATAATCCTGCAAAGTCAGAAAGTCTTATAGAGTCTATTATAGGCTACTTAGTTTCCTATAGAGCTCTAATGTTAACACTGGTTAGAGTTATTGGTAAAGAAATCAAATAAAAACCGATAACAGTAAACATATATCCCACCCAAATCTCTGTCTATCTCTCTATCTGTCTCTGATGTCACATAGAAGATAACAGCAGACTCAATGTTGTACAGTTACAGTAAGTTGTTTGGGTAATTAAGCCTTTTTCTGTGACTTTATTCAGTCTGTAGGCTGTGGATGTACATGTTCATGAAGAGCCTTTTCTATCCACAAACTTTTTCTTTCTAGTGTTGTTTTGTACTATACGCCGCTGTAGGCAAAGGAGGTGTTAGAAATTCTTCACAAGTTGCAGGATTTTCAGCAGGATTTTCCTGCTTCTCTCAGACCACTTGAATTACAATTTGCTGGAAGGTTATTATGGAATTTTTGCCCAATGACGCCAAAAACATACTGCCTACCCCAGCTTTAATCAGTTGTCAGGATGGCCGAGCGGTCTAAGGCGCCAGACTCAAGGGTTGATTCCTTCCTGATTAACTCCTTCGTGGGTTAGGGGACTTCTGGTCTCCAAATGGAGGCGTGGGTTCAAATCCCACTCCTGACAAACATTTAACCTGTAGCTTTCATTGAATTAGAGTTACTCCAGAGTTGTGGATAGAAAAGGCTCTTCATGAACATGTACTTGCTTTAGCCTACAGACTGAAGAAAGTCACAGAAAAAGGCTAAATTTCCCAAACAACTTACTGTGACTGTACAACATTTAGTCCGCTGTTATCTTGTATGTGACTTCAGAGACAGATAAAGATAGACAGAGATTTTCTGCCATTGAATCAGGCTTTCACCATCTGAAGGGACGTGCACACGCATTTGCTTTTGTAGCTCAGCCAATACGAACGCACTGTCTCGAAATGAACGAAATAACCTGTGATTGGCCAAAGTCTCCCGTCACAGGATAGGTTTTCTGAAGCCTGAAAACAGAGCCAAGAAGAAGGACAGTAGTAGAGGTTTTCTCTGAGACCACTTGAATTACAATATGCTGGATGGGTATTATGGAATGTTTGTCCAATGACTGTGACTTTATTCAGTATGCAGGGTAATGCATGCACATGTTCATGAAGAACCTTTTTCAATCCACAAACAGAGGGAGATATACCCTGGAGTAACTCCATTTCAATAAAACCTGCAGGTAAAAAGCTTGTCAGGAGTGGGATTTGAACCCACGCCTCCATTTGGAGACCAGAAATCCCTTATCCCAGGAAGGAGCTGATCCTTGAGTCTGGCGCCTTAGACCACTCGGCCATCCTGACAACTGAGAAACGATAAACAAGAATAGGTAACACTAATTTGTCCTACCTTGTTTTAAACACCTTTGTGAATTTGGCTCCAAGTCAAGTGTCTGTCCATCCCTTTTTTGTTTACAAACTATAGTTAAGAATTTCCCCATGCTTCATTAAACTCAATGTTGTGCAGTTATTTTAGTTACCTGTATAATGCACTCAATCTTTTCATAATCCTGCAAAATCAGAAAGTCTTACAGGCTACTGAGTTTCCTATAGAGCTCTAATGTTAACACTGCTTAGAGTTATCGGTAAAGACATAAAATTAAAACCGATAACAGTGAACAAAAATACGACCCAAACTTCTGTCTATTTCTCTGTCTACAGTAATTAAGCCTTTTTCTGTGACTTTATTCAGTCTGTAAGCTAATGCATGTACATGAAGAACTTTTTTCTATCAAGTTTCTTCTACTCTGAGTCTTAGTTTTCTACTCTGGTACCTCTATTTCAATTAAAACTGCAGGTAAGACATTTGTCAGGAGTGGGATTTGAACCCACGCCTCCATTTGGAGACCAGAAGTCCCTTTGCTGAGGAAGGAACTGATCCTTGAGTCTGGCGCCTTAGACCGCTCGGCCATCCTGACAACTATGATAAGCTGTGCCTCCTACAGCCATTGTTAGCTCACTCGCTGCATTTTGTTATTTGCTGGGAGAGAGGGTTCTAGCTGAATTTGAGAATGGAGTTATACTCTAATGATCATGGTGAGATTTTAGACGGCTGCATGTAGATAATCAAGGAGAAACTTGTTTTACACCTATTTTATCAATCAACATGGATGAAACTTGCAGGCAAAAAAATTAACATTGTGTCAGGAGTGGGATTTGAACCCATGCCTCCATGTGGAGACCAGAAGTCCCTTTCTTGAAGAAGGAGCTGATCTTTGAGTCTGGCGCCTTAGACCGCTCGGCCATCCTGACAACTGACTAACTGAAAAAAACAATAGGTGACACTAATTTGTCCTACCTTGCGTTAAACACACCTTTGTGAATTTGACTCCAAGGCAAGCGTCTGTCTGTCCCTTTTTTGTTTACAAACTATAGTTAAGAATTTCCCCACATAAGATCATTTTGCACCAGTGGTTGCAGATACAAACTATCCCAATTCTTTACACCAAGTTTGCTGCTTCATATTGCTAAACAATCAGCATAATACATCTCATCGGTTGAGGCAGACGACCGCCCACCCAGAGCCTGGTTCTGCTCGAGGTTTCTCCCTGTTAAAAGGGAGTTTTTCCTTGCCACTGTTGCTTGTGCTTGCTCTTGGTGGGAATTGTTGGGTCTCTGTACACATAAGGAGTCGGTCTAGACCTGCTCTTTATGAAAAAGTGCCCTGAGATAACGTTGTTATGATATGGTGCTATGTAAATAAAACTGAATTGAATTGAACTGTGCAGCTGATTGGACAGTTACTTAAATTACTTGTGCAGTTAATGATCATGGCCAGATGGCTGCGTGGAGATAATCAAGGAGAAACTTGTTTTACACCTAGTTTGTACACCTATGTTCTCTGAAAGCAATAAAAGTCACAGGAATGGACAGACAGAGGAGGAAAAGAAGATAAGGAAAATGTCTTCAGTGCTGGTGGATGTTTGGACTGCCAGTGGCTAACAGCTTATTTTAGCAGCTCCGCTCCTCTCACATTGTTTTTATTTCATCTCCAAAGTTTTTCCTACTGCTCACTGCCTCCTTCTGTCCCTTCCATCTTGCCAGTTTTCTCCATCTACTCCTCCCTCCATCTGCTCTCCATTCATCCCACCTACAGTTCAGTAATTCATTTACTTTACAAACCATTTATTAGGGAAAATAATGTCAAATCTGTGTGCAAAAGTTAAACATCCAAAACCAGCAAGAAACACGTTTATGCCTTCAAACCACAACGGAAATAATTAATTATTAAGCTTGAAAACATGTAATATAGACTGCATGTGTGTTTTAAGTTGAGCTGCTGTTTGTTTTGGTCTCAGCCCTCTCTTCTCCTCTCCTCTCTCTGTTTTCTCTTTCTCTCCATCACCCGCTCCTTCTTTTTCTTTTCAGTCATGTGTGATGTGATGTGTGATGATTGAAACCACATCTACCCAAAGCCAACGTAAGCCCTCCCCACTTCCTCTGCAGTCACTCAATTTTTATTTGTTCTCCTGTGTCTCAGTCCTCCACAGTGTGTATATATATATATGTACAGTATATACTATATATACATATAAATATATATATATATAGAGTATATATGTACAGTATATATGGAAAGACTGTAAGTGGATATGACTACACACATGTTCAAACGCTATCTCAAGGACATCTGTGTTTTTTGTGTAGTTAACTGCCAATATCAGTAGGATCTTATCAACACTCTGTCTGTGTAAAGGAAGGTGTGTGTGTGTGTGTGTGTGTGTGTGTGTGTGTGTGTGTGTGTGTGTGAGAGAGACAGAGAGAAATCATAAAAACATAAAAATCATTGCAATTCCAAAACACAACAGTATACGTATACAGTATATAATAATGATAATAATGGATCAAACTGTAACTTACAGTGGGGTCTTGACTGCATTAGACCAATCAACACGTTTGGGGCTTAAGTCACGCTGTCACTTACGCAAAAGCTGCCAAAGTATGAGTTGAGTATGAGTGTGAGTTGTCAGTCTCCTCCCTTCTGGTGCTCCCAGCAGGATAAAACAAACACACGTGTCCCAATCCTTTACATACTAAGAGTATACAGTTATTATTGTAAACTCATTTTCATAGTACTGTACTATTGTTTTTGCAGCTACTATATGAAAAAAATCTCTGTACTTTCTGTTTTGTGTTTAAACATATTCATAGCAAGCTGATACACAGCTAAAAGATACTCTGCGCTCTATGAGTTACAGCAGAGGCAAGAAGATGAAAAGACGTCTGGTGCTCGGTGGGTTGTGCCTTCACTCTTTCCTATCCATCTCTCCCTCCATCACACTTTCTCCATCACATAAATCAGGGAGTCATACATGCGTATCTCTTCCTCCTCCTCCTCCTCTTTCTCGCTCCTTCCATCCCGTCTGTCTCCCTCCGCTGGCTTTTATTAGGACAGTAGATGGAGAAAGCAGAACCGATCCTCTACACAAACCCAGGTACCGACACACGTACAGAGCGTTGCCACATGTGACGGTAAACCCCAGCACATGTGCTACATTTACAGACTGTCAGGGAGTTGCTTCTCAGTGTGTGTCTGATATGTTTCATTGTGTGAAAAAAAACAAAAACAGGACGACCCTATTAGTCTAATGATGTTTTTGAAAATTCTTCAGAGGGGCAGTCAAAGGTCGGGGTCAGGGTCGAGGTTCAAGGTCAGTCGAGCTGGGTGGGTCTGTTAAATCAGATGTTCTAGTTGAGTCTCACAACGCACTGCACTGATCTGCTGCTATGTGCAAGATGGAAACATTAAAGGAGTGTGTGTGTGTGTGTCTCTTTCCTGTGTCATTAATCTGCTGCAGATAAAAAAAATCAGCTACATTCACCCTCATAACACACAGACATGCACAAAGTCCCACCTGTGTTCATCCTCAAATCTTTCCGTGTCTTCATTGGTACCTATTTAATACCAAAACTTTCTAAAGTTACTAAACAGGTCAAGTTTAAAACTCTTCACTGTTAGAAACAATGCATTTTTGGATGGGTTGTTGGACATTTAAGACAATAGGAATGGACTGTGTGTGTGTGTGTGTGTGTGTGTGTGTGTGTGTGTGTGTGGTAAAGGACTGGAACAGGATGAGGCGAAGGCTATGGAATAATGCCATTATTGTGGGCGGATAGGAAAATAAACCACGAGTGACAAGATAAGAAGCACAGTTTAGTCTGAATGCGAAAGAGGGAGATGGAGAGAACGAAGGAAAGGAGGGGAAGGAGAGGTAAGAAAAAGTAAGGAAATGAAACCAAAGGAAAGATGTTTTATTTTTATCATTTTTATCATTTGTACATAGTCATCTACAAAAAGACAAACGCTCTCCACCGTGTGAAGGTATTTGTGAGTCAGGATTAATCGGAGGGGTCACCATATGATTAAAGGGATGAGAATGGATATTTCTGTTACACAAAATTATGTTTATTTTCTATGACTTTCCTTAATTTTTCTCGTTATTTCTTCTTCTTGTGAAGTGCGGTATACTTTCACTTCCTTCCGGCCTATAAAAATCCTTCAAAAGAAACAATATGAGAAAAAGAAAAGTCACCCTTTTGTTAAAGTGCTTATCTATAAGGCTATACAACCTGTGATGAGGGGCCACAAGTAGACACTGCTCCGTTTTAAGGGGTCCCAGGTCAAAAAGGTTTACTGAGATAGATGAAATGACTGACAGAATCCTTTCACAATAAAATAAAGATAAATCCATATTTTATTCCATTCTCTCGTTCCGATTTTCAGTCCACAGCAAAGTCATGGGGAGTCCCAGTCATCACCATTCCCACAAGACAAAATATCATCAGTATAAAACAGACAACAAAACACTGGATTTACGACACGAGCTCATATCTGACAGAGTTTCATTCCAAAATAAAAACCATTTGTCAGATGTTACACACCTCTTCATGATCATTAAAGCTTTTAGCGATTTAAAACTGGTAACATTTGAGGAACATCAGGTTGAGATAAACAGTAAAGTTTTGGAATGAAACTCCTCATTTACACCCATGTGGCTTGGAGCTTTTTTTTTTCTTTAAATACACAGCATAGGTTCCGGAAATGAAACCTTTTTTTGGGGGGGCCTGTTCAGAAATTCTTATGATGGTGTAAAATCAGACTTGAGTGTGCAGTGTAAATCCCCATCTTTAGGGTTTGTGTCCACCAGGTATTTCTTTTCAGGGAGCAGCGCTAAACAGTTGCATGTGGCCAGTCATGGCTTCAGCACTCACTACAGAATAAGACAAAAAAAACCTGTTTGATTGAAGTTGAAACAATTTGAACCTCTAGTGCTCAGTGCTGTAAGCGTTGAAATCATGCTAAGCCTGCCAGCGCAGTGGGAAACATGCATCACAGTGTCATTTCCACTGTAAACAACAAGAACAAGAAACTGATTCTGAGGAAATGTTCCCGGTGGACACAGAACCTCATGAAGGTGCAATATACAGTACGTTCCCAGTAACAGTATCCTGCTTATAGAACAAATCTGTGGTTACTTGCAAATCACAAAAAAAAAAGAAAAAAGATTTTGACACATTATGTAACATATCAACCAATACAAGACAATATTTTCAATTAAACAAGATTAGTGTTTTATATATATAACCAAAGGCAAAAAAAAAAAATAGCAATTATCTTATATTCCCTCCCTCCCAAGAAAAAAGAACAAAAACAAAAGATGCTTCAATAATAACTCTAAAAGGGATTGTCATAAAAAGGTAAGTGAGGGATTACCTGAACCTAATTTCAGCATAGACACCATAACTGAAGAAAGCATGTTTTTCTTAGGTTAAAAAGAAACACAAAACATCTACACTGGTGTGTTTTAATAAAGGGAGTATTGCGAGATTTATTGTAGTTTGTGCCTTTCATCAATAATGGAAAAAAATAGATGAAAGTGTCGCGTTCCCCTGACGAACGCTGTGTTTCTGTTAATTAAACTTCTCTCTATACAATTTACACAACTATGTCAAGATTTCTGCGGAAAGAAACTGCAAGTTGGGACGTTTCATCAGATGTCTGACAAACAAAAAGAAACAAGAAATGGAAAAAAAAAATAGAAAGTAAAAGTTAAAAAGATAGCAGCAAATGACGTAAAGAACCAAAGGCAGCTGAAATAAACACACTTTTGTATCTGAACCTTGATTGGTTCAAACAACAATGTGGTAACAGCCTGTAAGTCTGGCATCAGAAAAAACCTGGCAAGCTCAACTCACTTTCACCCTTTTTATGCAGCTTGACAATATTTTTCCCCCCATAAAATACATCAAGTCACGATCACAAATCCAACTGCTGATTGCCTGGAAGGACACAAGATGGCCGCTGTGAAGTGTCACAGATGGCAAGTGCAGCGAAGGCTCCTTCTGCGTACGGAGTCGTTAGGAAAATACGTGTTTATCAACTATTTCCAATTAACTTGCATGCCAACTAAGCACTTTGAACTGAAAAATGAACGATATTTCCCTCAGCTGGCACTATTTGCTCAAAATTATAGCAACTAAAGACACAGTGGAAGAATATTTTTCAGTAATGACGTGATTTTTATTTTGTAGATCCCCTTTTTTACGTCTGTGAATATGAGATGAGTGAAGAAGAGCAGGTGGAAGAGAAAGTCTTCATCCTCATGTCCAACACTGATATTGTTTATCAGTGGATTATGGGGACTTCTGATGGTCCTGTGTGTGTGTGTGTGTGTGTGTGTGTGACTGAGTGTTAAATGTTTAATGCTTTGCGTGCTAATTATTGGATGTATGTCAGCTTCTTTATGTTTCTCTCAGTGTGTGTGTGTGTGTGTGTGTGTGCACTCGTGTGTCAGCAGCTGTCCTCCAGAGCGTTGACCACTTGTTCCAAAATGTCGGGGCATCGGTCGGCGATCTGCTGCAGGACCTGATTGGCGTACTCCTGGAGCTCCGCCCCCTCCCTCTCGCACAGCGCTAACTCCGCCTCCAACTGAGAGAGAGAAAGACACAGAAAGAGGGGAGAGAATTTAGACATTTTGTACACCAACATCTTGTGATACAGCCAACATATTTATGTGGTATTTAAAGGAACAGTTCAACATTTTGGGAATTACGCTTATTTGCTTTTATTGCAGAGAGTTAAGCTAGATGAGAAGATCAGTGGTAACTGGTAACTGACTGTAGCTTTATAGTCAATGAACAAACATGAGAGTGTTATCATTATCTTCTCATCTAACTCTCGGGAAGAAAGCAAATAAGTGGGGAGTTGAGAAAGGGAAGCGAGACGATGAGGTACATAAAGGAAAGATAAAAGAGTTTTAAATCCGAAATCAGTCAAGCACATGAGCACAGGGAGAAAGACCAACTCTACTCGCAGCCCCACGGGTGATCAAGGAGCATGTTTAAGGTGTCATACACACACACACACACACACACACACACACACACACACACACACACACACACACAGATCAGACTGTAATCTGAAAACACCACATTGTAGTTCTTTCTGCCCGTACAGAGTGGAACTTTTCTGTGAGAGAGCGCTCATGTTATTTTCTTTGGCTGCAGCCGAGCTGAGACGTCAAACCCAACTGACTTAATGACCAATACATCTGTATCAATAAGAGCACCGCTCAAACAGTCATGTAACACAAGCCCACATTTATGTTAGTGTGTGTGTGTGTGTGAGGCCTGGGTCAGATACTGGCAAAATCTTTCCTCGTTAAGTCTTAACCTCTTCCCTCTGCTCATCTCTCAGCCAGCAAACCTCAGTGGCATTTTATATTTCAGTGGCTTTATTCATGTGTAGAACTGCTGTGAGTAATAATACTGTTGATGATGAATGAAATCTGCCCAATAAATCACATACAAATATAGTCCCTAATCCATATATTATGTTGCTGTACTATTTAATGAAGAGTAACAATTTATTTTACAGTATTTCGAATATACAGTAAGTTTAGTTTTCACACATTGCTTTGGCAATACTGTATGTACTGTTTGTTTGGGATTTTGGGAGATTACAGATTTGTAACAGAAAGCTTGTGTCAAAAACTATGCGTGTGGAGTTTGAAAGGCCCCAACTTTATGGAAGTGCATCTTTAAATGGAGGGATATCCCTTTAAATGTATGTCAATATTTTAAAAAAGTAATATCAATATGGTCATGTCAATAAAGCCCTTTGAATTTTAATTTAATTTTGTAGTGATTATCAGTATACAGTACAACAAAAAGCAATCAATATATACACACAATAATAATATGTAAGACTAAGTACTTGTTTTTTACGCAATAAAACAGCTTTATTTACTGAATACCTTAATTTACCCATATTTATAATACTGATGAACATCTATGTTATTGTAGTCTGTACTGTGTTTACATCTGTGTTACTCGCTGTACGCTGAGACCTGATAAACAGCAAGTATTAGCAAACACTATTTTTGAAAGACAGGAGGAAAGAGTGGGAGACAGGAGGAAAAGACTGAGGAGAGAAAACAGACGAGGGTGAAGACAAGGACATTAGTGGAAAAGAGGAAAGAGAGAGAAAAACAGAGAGTGAGTGAGCAAATGAGGAGGTGAAGGAGAGTGTGAGGGAAGCAATGAGGCTCTACCAGGCCGCCCTTCCCTGTGCAAGTGTGTGTTTGTGTGTGCATGACTAGGCACAATTTGGCCCATTATACTAGCCCCATTAGCATCAGACAGCGCTTCACTGCCTACACCTTGACTTTTTATCATTTGCAATATTTTATTATCCCTATCCACAATGTCCAAACATCCTCTATTGACATATTTCCTGCATGTCACTTTTTGCGTGTTTGCAGGCAATTCAACTTCATGGCTTTGCATTTTAGTTGTAATCCCCCAGAAAAACATGGCAGTAAAGATAAGGTTGTAAGACGACGGAGAAGAGATAAATGGTTTAGTATGTGTCTGTTGGCTTCTGCTCTCTGACTCACATGGCCTTGACCCACACCAGAGAAAGACACTTGAAAAGGCATTTAAAAATCAAGAGTAAATGGGTCAAACACAGCACTTATACTGCCATGTACCCAAAACAGGATCATATACACTGACTACACAAAATAATACTAGCATTGAGGTTTAAAGGGAAGCTCAGGTGTTTTACAACCTGGGTATTATTTTTAATTTTGGCTATTGTACTGCTGGTTCCGATAATATTTTACTTGCTAAATTCAGTTTTAGAAGGCAAACAACACGAGCAGTAAATCAGGTTTTAGACATAATCCCGGTTCAACTCAGTTATCTTCAACCAGCGGTTCCCAGTGTTTTTGGTTTGTGACTCCTTTAATGAACCAGTGTCTTCTTGCATTCCCTTCTCACAGATTGAATAAGTCTATGAGCTGTGAGCAGCTCCACCAAAAAGAGAGATTTGCCCATTACAGTAAACAAAAACACATGATTTAATTTGAATATCTTTTTCATCTTGAAAAAGTAAAACTATGTTGTTTTACAAAAAAAAGCAAAGATTGTATGTATGTAGTACAACAATTGTTCACATTTTTTCCTATCTCATTATTCATCATGTGACCCATCAGAAAGGTCCCGACCCCCAGATTTACAACCACTTATCTAAACCACTTATTGGGTAGTGAAACTGAAGGTGAGTATACCTGAAAACTACATGTGCACCCTCATGCTGCAGTCAGTGGCTGGACCATGAAGCAGCTCTTAAAAAAAGTTCCCTAAAAAGTTTTTTAGATAATGTGGTTAAACTGAGGACATGTTTAAAACCTGGCTGACTGCTTGCCCTAATGGACTTTATTGCAAAGCTGTGTCTAACAGAGTTGCCACATCCTTAAATCACTACACTTAACCTGGTGAGAAAAATGTTCTCATAACTGATATGAATGATAGCCAAAAGTAGAAAAATGAGACCCAGTTTTCCTCAGAAAGTAATCATAATTTAATTGTCCGCAGAGGAAAAAAGTCCCCACGTTGATAAGCAATAAACTTAATTTATGGCCTGAAGAAATTAAATATAAACAATGTAGCATGATACAGTTTCCAGTTATGAGGTATAAGTTTGGATGTTGTGGTTATGAGCTCCCATGGACCACGTCTTATTCAATCACAGTGTGTGGTCAGAAAGAAATGAAGATGAAATAATATAAGTGGGCAGAGAGTTAGTGTTTCCAGACTCATAACATCTGTAAAAGTGTGTGTGTGCTTAGGAGATGCACTAGCGTAGGTGTTAGTGAATGTGTGTGCGTGTGATACAGTGGTTTGGGTGTTTGACATGACAGGTGTGTGTGAGTGCACGGCATGAGGCTAAAGTGTATGTTGCAAGCTCAAGTTCTGATTTAGCGAGTGACCGAGAGGATTGTGGGAAACAGAGAGATAGACAGAGGTAAGGGGTGAGACGCGTGTGTGTGTGTGACAGAGTTAGAGAGAGAGAGAGAGGGAGAGGGAGCGGGTTTGTTGAAGATGATTTTTACTGCAGCCATTAAAGCTCCATTATCATGATGGATCATTATCTGCCTTATCAGGGGCCTAGAGACACACCCACACTCACACACACACACCCACGCACAAATGAACACAATCGAAGCCTCGCACTTGTGCACAAACATGTACATGCACACACAGGTTATCAGCTTGAGAATGAGGACGAGGGTGAGATGTGTGTATGTGTGTGTGTATATACTGACCCCTTGACACACATTGCAGGGCTTGAACCTCTTTGCAGAGGAATGCTCATGTTTTCTAAAGAAACCATAACTCAGCAGAGAGAGATAGAGACGGAGAGATTAAGAAAGAGAGAGAGAGAGAGCAACAAACGAGAGATGGGTAGAGGTAGAGAGACATATGATCTAACTGGAGGTCAACTGCCTGGACACAGCTTACAAAGTTACAGTTTTTATTTTACAGATGATTCTGAGGCCAGAGGTACGTTTTTATCACAAAGCTGTCTCTGTCCACTTCACGGCTGTGCATTTCAAACAATTAACTTCACTTGTTTTGACTGGTTTAAGGTAAATTATGTTCTGTGAATCATGAGGTTCAGTCCCACGTCTCCATAGATCAGGGCCGCTTACAGTGAGGCTCACTGACCCACTTCCACAAACATATGTACCAAGTGCTGCAAAAAATAATGTAGTTACTCCTATAGCTTTCTTGAGAATGTTACAGATTCTGTTTCTGTTGTACGTAGAAAGAAGAAAAAAAAATACTACATATAACATATTAAAACCTGGCATGCTATTTATGAAACACAGAATTTTGAGAGCCAACAGCAACTACAGAAAGTTAGTCTCAGTGGGCTTTAATGGTGTACTTGAATTATATGAACACAAAGAAGCCATTTTTACCTTAATGAAATGATTAATGATATTTAGTAAAAAATTAGGAGAGGAAACAAGGATGAACTTTTTAGTTCTGGGTGTAATTAGCACCATATATAAGCACAATATTTTTTTTTCCTGCATTCCCATGTTATCCATAGGGCCCATTTTCCATAGCTTTGAAAAAAAAAAAACATGTCTGCTACAAATTTCATTCAATCCTAACCAACTTTGGTACATAAATTACATATTTGGATGGCAATGAACATAAGCAAGTCACAGCTAAAACAAAATAAAAGTGTGAGTAACAGAGCAGCACCGGCAGGTAGGAGATGTGGAAGGTAAGAAAATAGAAACTGAGGTGACTGTTTCGGAAAACTTTTATGACGGATATAAACAAAACCAGCAGGAAGACACGGGGCAAGGAGAGGATGAAGGTCAGGAGGAGGGCAAAGTTTGACCTAATATTCCTCAGCAATAACGTACCAAGTTGCAGGAGTAACAATACGATCTGGAGGTTAAAAAAGGCTCCAGATTTCTCAACAGCAGCCCTGAGCAGTGGTATAGAAACACCATTATGAGTAAGACCAGAGGGATAAAGTATAATAGGCCTATATTGGCTATTATAATCCCTGTCTCTCTGCCTGTCTCTATTTAAACCATTAGGTTCTTACAGGCTTACACTGTATGTAGACTGCTTTTTGGCTGCCTGTACTTCGCCAAGCCCAAAATTGCCTGAGCCATGTGACCGAATGTGTGTGATTGAGTGTGTGTGTGCTCTGCCGTAGTCCAGTACAGCTGTAGTCCAGGCAGCTCGGCTAACGTCGCAGGCTAACGAGCTGCAGTGGGAATAGAGCTTGAGGACTTGTACCTAAAACTGCTCCTGGAGGACTAAAAATACTGCACTCCGTTAGCACTAACAGCTGGAGAAAAATACAAGGGAAGTGTGTGTGTTGTGGGCAATTCAACATCACTTGGTAATTTTATTTTAACATGTTATTTAATCAGCCAAATTGACTATAAGAACATATTCATATTTACAGGCTGGGCTTCTGGGAGCAGTTAGTTAGGAGGGGACAGATTAAACACACACTCAAATCTGGGAGCCCTCCGCCATTCTGTGCCTTGCTCATGAGCCCTGGTGTACAACTCCCCACCCAGCATTTTATTAAAGTCTGGGAACTCAATTCTATTAGTTCAATTCTCAAACATTCACTTTAGCACCTACTAATTCAAGTTAAGTTACATAAAAGTTATATAAAAAAGACTTAAAGCCTTAAGCATTAAACTGGCCCACTAGGAGCCACTATACAAGGCTGGACTTACAGCACTAATGGCTGCAGAAATAAACAGCAGAAACAGACTCCAGCATTGAATGTGTATAGGTGTAACCTCCCAGTAGGCCAATCTGAAAAGATGGAGGTAATTTAGTTCAAACTGATTGACAGTGTTAAGGTTGTATAAGGGATTTTTAGGTTTGGTTTACTTATTCGAATGGCAATGATGCTGTAAAGAAAAAAGAAAAAACGTTCTGCAGGTGAGACAAAAGGAAGCCTCATGTGCTTCTAAATTTGACCTCACATTAAACAAAGTTTAAAGCTGGCATGTGAGAGTAGTTTATCTTAATCTAAGCCAAGCTGCAAAGTCTGGTGTGCCAATGATCAAATTTGGGAGCATAACTGTGGGCATAACAAGTACACTTAAAGGCTGCTTATGCAAAATGCTCAACCTGTTCAAAGCAAGGCAGATTTTCCCTTTTAATGTTGTTTGGCCCCAAACATCTGTAAAAATAGAAATAGTACAATTTATATGGTTGGAAATTCTTTTCCTATCCCATAAATCATGTCGCTATCACTAAATATGAACCTGAAATTTAAGATATGCTTGTTCATGGCGCCACATATAAGCCACCTGCTTATATATCGTTTTAATATAAAATACAATAAATTAATCAAAAACTGAAGGCAGACTGGTGTTTTGCATAATATAGAAATTATACAACCCATTAATAATTATATGTTATTATGGTTAAAGGAAGCATAGTCTCCAATTAAAATGCATCTTCAAATTCAATAATATGGAGAAGTAAAATCGAATATCTGTTAAAAAACAAGAGAAATGAACAAAATGACCAACTACAATACATCCTCAGTTAACACAACAGGCTCTCGTCTTCAACATTTTACAACATTTTCTTTAAATTCTAGTCTACAATATTACCGTCCTGTTCACTTTGTCTGCCTCCTGCACTCTACAAAGCCTCAACTCTCACCACAATGTAAACCCCCACAGATTTTACGTACTATTCTGAATATTTGGTTGCATAACACAGTGTTTGCATGGCATTTGTACACTTTAAAGTGTCTCAAATTAATTGACCCATTGAAGTTTGTTTGGTGTTCGTAAAAGTCACAATGATTTTATGGCTGTCCTGAAATAAATTCCCCCAGCATGGCCATGTGGCAGTGAAAGGAACTTGAACTCGTCAAAGGAAACGTCTGCAGCAATAACGCAGGAGAAACATGTGAAGCTGGACTTCCACAATGGCGGCCATTGTGAACCAAGATTTAATGGCTTCAGACAGAGAAGAGCGTGAGCGTGGAGAGCAGGTTTGTGTGCTTTTCTCTCTGTGTTAATTTAAGTCTTTGGCCTTCACCTGTCACCATCACCAGCTTGTCTTCTAATTACAGACACCAGTGGATGGAAAAGAAAGGCAGAGATTGAAGTGGGGGCTGAAAGAGTGCTAGAGAGAGTCAAAGAGAAAGAGGGGAAGCAGGTTGATCAAGAGTGAGTGACAATAGCAAAGGAGAGATGGAGTGGGAGAAAAGGGAGGAAGACTAAAAGGCTAAAACAGAAAGATTAAAAAGAATAGAGCAAAGGAAGAGAGGAGGCAAAGAAGACAGAAATCAAGAGGAAGAGGAGGAGAGAGTGATAACCAGAGACAGAGGGAAGGATCAAGGGAGACAGACAGAAAAAAGACAAATACATGTTTAAAAAAAAAAAAAAGGTTGGCTGGTAAAGCTATTAAGCCTGGATTCAATAAATCTGCATAAAAACCCAGCAGTTAGTCTGTAATGACCAGCGAAGGCCTGCGTGTGTGTGTGTGTGGATGTGAGGGTCGGACATGTGTGTGGGTGCGTCTGACTGTCTCTCCTTTTGTCTGTGTTTCGGAGTGTCTGTTCGCTGTGGGTACGTGCGTGTGTGTCTAATGGTCGTTGAGGACCTCTGCGTCGTATTTAGAGAGAAAACAATCATCCTTGGAGCAGGAAGCAGAGCTGCCTAATGAAAGCCTAGAGAGACCCCAGACCACAACCCAGCACAAATGGATGGGTCTGAATCTCTGCTCTACACAACCCCCAAACCTCTCTACTCCACCTCCTCCACCCTCTATCTTCCCTCCACTCCAGTCTTACAATTTCATTTGCACACAGACAAAAACCCTTTTCCTCTGTAATATGTCGAGGTCAAACACGCTTGAACATTATCCTTGCAAAGCTGTATTAGTAGTGCTTTTTATCAGAGACCAAGGCCTTCCAATGCCTCATCATTAAATATTCAAGCTGTGTGGCCATGCAAGGCCTGCCCGGCACTGTCTAACTTATTTTTTATTGTCAGAGGATTTTACCAGGTCATAACTCAAGGTGTGGATATTTTTTTCTTTCAAGTGTGAAGTCAAGTTTAGTCTTTAGGGCGTCAATTCTCAAGTAACTCAAGTCTCAAAGCAGTCAAGTCCAAGTCAAATTGCCATTTTCTATGAAACAAGTCTGACTCAAGTCCAAGTATAACATTACATTACATCCGTTTATATTTACAATAAGTCATCAACATATTTCCCACTGTCTCTTTCTTTTGCTTACATTACCTTTTCTGTTCCTTGTCATTTCAGAGTTGTCTTACACAGGTTTGATTTAAATCCATTTATGTTTTCAGCTTCTCTAATCTACTCTACTCTGGGGCAGAAAGTTATTCTAAGAAAGGCATAACCATCACAGCAGAAGAGCCAACAGGCATACACACTGTTGTCGAACACGGTCAGTACAATGGCAGCTCCAGGATTTTTATCATTAGGAAACTTTCTGTCACGCACACCTACATACACACACACAGACTCAAAATAACAATAATTACACTTTTTTTTTTTAAATCACCGGGGTTTTTTAAGTTCCATACACATACACACACATACAACCAGCCTATCAGCACGATTGTAATACTGTAGTCACCCTCTACATAATCAGCTGTGATGTTTATGTTCCAGCTCCACCCCTTCCTGTTTTTGTATCTCCTGTCAATCAAAATTCACCCAATCAGTGACCTTGAAGCCACGAGGGGTCGTCACACACAGACACGTAAATGCACACACAGACACGCACAGTTCCTTTGTAGTCTGCCAGTCTGTGAAGAGGGCATCACTTTGCCACAGGGCACCAGGCTGCAGAGCTGAAACAACAATGATTGTGTGCATTCGAAACCTAAAGGGTTGTATTCAGAAGGGTGTGTAGCTTTTTGTGCAGAGATAACTATGTCATTATGTCAAAGATTTTGTCAAATTTGCCAATGTAAATAACCAGAGTGATCCAACTTATACCACATATAAGAATGACTGTTGTGCTGTCAGCCTCACTGCTATATCTCCACATAATGGACTCTGCAGTCTGCTCTGGTTTTCGCTTCCTCATAAAAAATAAATGATCGCTCTTAGATCTTTATTACGTTGAATCAGTTTTATAGTGTTTTGACATCAGCAAGGATTCACAGAGCAGATTTTAAACTCTCCAGAGCTGCAGCAGCATATTGGTGTTTTTTTCTTGCATTGGAAGTTTGTTAAAAAGTCATTTGATTAACTTCATTTGACTGAACAGTCACCAGGCCCTGGAAACCTGTTGTATAACTTTAGAAATGTATGTGCAGTAAGCCAAAGAGAAAGTCCGTATTCCCCTCTTCCTCACTGAGAAACCTTCTATTTGAAGATTACACTGTAACAACAATGACATTTGAAGTCTGTAATTGTGTGGTATTTTCCTTCATTACAATGACTTGTTGAGTAGTAAATATGTGGACTCAGTTTTCACTGAGGTTTCTCCAGCTTGAGTTGGCTCAGAAACTCTCACAGTCACTCACTGGGAGCAGTTTTAGTTTTAGCAGATAGAGGGTCATGGGCTGACAATTCATACTGGATTCATAAGAGCAGCGATATAATGTCAGACTCAGCCAATAACACTTAATACAGTTTTTTTTTTAAATACCAAAACACACGCAAATGTACACGCGCATAGACTTAAAGAGACTCACAGTCACACACACACACACACACACACACACACTCTTGTATGTTCATGTATACAAACACACAATGTGTAAATTCGTCTTGATAGGTTTTCCACATAATGAAACATGTACAAATAGACAAAAACACACACACACACACATGCACATACACACAAACAGCTAATTCTTAAAGGTTCACACTTCAGGCCAGGGAGGGAGAGAGAGACTTCCTGTGTGTGTGTGTGTGAGGAATACGATGCCAGTTCTCTTCAGTGCTCATTAGAGACGTCATTGAGCCATAAAGGTTATTATTATGACTATGGCGCAGAAAACAGCTCTTTTAGTAAAACCTCACTTTTGGAATCTGCGTTACTTTTGTAGTTCAGCTGAGGTTAAAGAGAGACATGGAAACAAATACACGGGAACAGACGACCAAAAAAACATCTTCAGCAAAGCCATCATCTGAGAGCTTACACCTCGCTAACAGGTCCCTACTGTGCTTGATGGTGCTGTAGTGCTTTAGTTTTGGTCAAAGACATGCCATGTAAAGACCTACTGAATGTAATATTAGTCTAGTGCCATCACTGAGGTCAGTCCAAGCAAATGTCAGTACAAAAGATATATAAGAAAGAAAGAAAGTAAGCCGTTCAAATGTCAAGTTCAATGAACATGACCAGCAGTTGGTTGCAGTTAAACATTCTGTTGCTAGTAGCAACCATTACTGGCACAGTTCCATAGCAGTTGCAGTTTAACTGACATTCTTACATCCACCATTTTGTCAGATTTGTCACCAGGCAAATACTGAAAGGCATCTTTTATCTACTCTCCAAACTCCCTTGTTGGATCATTATCTGTAGGTACTGTTTTGATTACAGCTATTTAGCTGTAATGAGTCTAAGACTCTACAGTTATAACTGTGCATAAATGCTAGTGCCTCTGTGAGTCTGTACTTAGGCCCAGTGGTGCTTTGAGCTAAATGCTAATTTGAGAATGCTAACAAGCTCACAAAGACAATGCTAACATGCTCTGATGTTTAGCAGGTATGATGTTTACCATGTTCACCATCTTAGTTTAGCATGTTAGCATGCTAACATTTGATAATTAGCACTAAACACAAAGTACAGCTGAGGATGATGAGAATGTTACAATTCATCCTCTGGGGTACATTTGATTACCAAATGTCATGGCAATCAACCCAATAGTATTTTACTCAAATCCTAAAATGTCAACTTAATGGTAGCGCTAGAGGAAAAGTCAGGGCATCACAAAAGCCATTAGGACAAAAGTGGTGGACCGACTGACATTGCCAAGAGCCATCCCACTAAAACATCACCTCATGTGAAACTTTGCTGCTGAAGTTGTTGCTTTACTGCAAGTCTCCTTTTTCCTCTATATGGTACAGCTACAGAAATGTAAATGTTTCAGTGGGGATTGATGAAGAGGGTTAAAAATGACTAAACTCGTAGATGACATGCAATACATGTCCAAGGCAAACCCAGATCACAATTAAATGGAGCAAACATTAGCACAAATTAAGGAGTGCTTTAGCAATATGTTTCTTTGTTGTATTGTTCAATAAAAGGCTCCTGATTCAGTTCACATGATGGACTAAAACAATTACACATTTTGTTCAAAATGTGCTGACTGATGCGGTGCTGTGGTTGTTGTGCTGAGATGATATCTTCTATTTTTGCCACAACGACTGGGTGTTTTTGTTTGTATTGTGTATTGTATTGCATTGTGAAGCAAATATTTTGTTCTGTCACATCTGCTGTTGAGAAAACACCCAAAACATGTCAAGAAAAACTCCAGTTTCATTTTGAAACCTTAGAAATTAAACTTTTATGATAAAAGCACTCTGAGGCACTCCTTACTTTTTCTGTTTTGAAAGTGTAGTGTCGGTTGATAACTTCACTTACATTGCATCCTTAAAAATGCAGTAGGTGTATACATTTAAGGCTTTTATTTGGAGATTTTGTTTTTAGAATACTTCAGGTTTTTCCAGTACTCTCAAACCGATCTACAGTAGTTTAGCTTATCTGTACAGAAAGCAGGAATTTTGCTCTGCAAGGCCTGAATTTACTGCTGAGGCTCCTTGAAGGTTTCTTGCTGTTAATGCAACCAGTTATCTGTACTGGGAGGTGCCCAGTTGATAAACCCTAAAGACTGACTGACTTGTTCTCACCCACCACCCTTTCCTCTAACATGCGAGCCATTGGCTCTCGCTCCAGTTTAACAGAACAGAGGAGAGTTACATCAGATGCCGTGTGAGTAAACTGTCAGGTACATGAGCCTCCAGCGGTCATTCATGATTGCTGTGCCTTCATGTTAATGAACGTGTGGAAGTGGGATACGTAGGTTTCCGCGTGTGTGTTTGTATGTCTGACCATGTGTGTTTTACATGCTATTTTAGTATGATCCTAATGGCTTTACAGAGTGCCAGGCATTTTAACAGAGCCAGGGAGAGGCTTGTAAAACACACACACACTCACCACAAGACAGAGAAGAGAGGCTGGCACACTGGAACATGGCAGTCTGGAGGGAGTCTGTGTGTGAGTGTGTGTGTGTGTGTGCATTAAGAGGGTCAGTCAGGGTGATGGTGACACATGATGAAGGAAAACGAGAAACCGAATGAAAGACAGGCAGTGTGTGTCTGCGATTGTGTGTAGGCAGGGTCGGGGTCTAAAGCAGACACATGGCGCCAAGTGGCACTGCCTGGGTATGGGTGGGTTTGGACAGAGAGGGAAGGAAAGGCAAAAAGATTCAAACTGTGATGTTGTTACGGGAAACGTGTCTCCAAAAACAGCGAAAAAAATAACCACTTGCATTTTTAAAGACTCATTAGCTCTCACACTTACACTGACATGGAGCAAGTGAGAGCAAAAGGTAATGGTGATGGAGGCACTTTAGTGGAAAAATAAGGGAAAGATGAATAGCCTCCTTAGGGGAAAAAAAAACACAAAGGCCTAAAGAAAGAAGGAATTTGAGAGAGTGATGGCAGAAATGGAAGAAAACGTGAGGAAGAGGATAGAAGAATGCAAGAAAAGAAAAGTTGAGAGTTTTCACCCAAAAACCAAAACCTCAGAATAAAAGAAGTGTACTTGTTGCTCTGCAAGTATAGCAATTAACTGCTTTTTTCCACCCAGCTCTGACCAAACAATTCAATGAGCAGTCTCTAAAATAACTCTTTTGGGGTTTTATCTCTAATTTTGTATTTTAGGATAATCTCACACATGCTAAAAAAAAAGTTTTTATGCCCTTCTTTAGACAATGACTGACAATGAAAAACTAGGCATTGAAGGAGCTTCCAGAGTTTTTGTGTGCCTCCATTCAGTAACAAAATCCAAGGTGCAGAGACTGAAAACGTACTTGATAGGATCGATCCCAGCTAACATGTTGTTATGTTATGCTATGCTACATATGCTATGCTATGTTATATTGCATGGTAACGCAGCACAGGCTTTTAAAACAACCAGTCTGCACTAACAACTGCAGTAGAAACACTTAAAACAACCTTTGTTTATGCTTTTGTTATGCAAAGTTGTCACAGGAGTCATGTGACTTTGACACGGGAAAGCACAGTTCATGTCTCGTCCCAAAATTTAACATTGATTTGTTTTAACCATGACCACAATTATTACCTAATACTTACCCATAACAAAGTAGTTTGCTAAATTTTACCAGCCCATAACCATAGATAGTAATACATTGCTAATCAGAGTGATATCAATTGTTTTGTAGAATACATATGGGTCATTTTGGAAGACACTATCAAGCGACCCCTGTTGTCGTTTAAGTAGAAATGTTGCAGCTGCTTTTTTAATTTTATTGAACCTTTATGTAACCAGGAGTAAAATACTCACTGAGATTAAAAATCTCTTTTTCAAGAGTGTCCTGGCCAAGACAGGCAGCAGCACAAATAACACGGTTGCAAACATAAAACAAGAACAAATTATAGAATTATAAAATATAAAATCATTCTTCAACATTCAAAACATCTACAGCCGGAAGTACCTGCGTCCAAGTCATTTAGAATCACTTTAAATTCACTTTCAATTAAAAGAAATAAGTCCCGGGAGCGAAGACAATAACTTCCCCTACTTTGTTGTAGGATGTAGGCCCGTAGGTAGGAAGGAAGCAGTCCAAGAACAGCCTTATAAATAAAAGTATGCCAATGGTTAAGTCTACGGATGGACAAGGCAGACCCGAGCATACAGAGAGCAATGATGAGTAAGGGCCTTGAGATTTGTGATACTTCTCAGTGCTCCATGGTAGACAGTATACAGCATGTGTATGCATTGTGAAGATGCATGCATGTATATAATGTTGCCATAGTCCAACACAGCCACAAAGGTGGCATCAACAAGTCTCTTTTTAGCCTCGAAGGAAAAGCAAGACTTGTAGAAACCCAATTTCAACTTTAGCTTTATACCATGCAACTCTAACTTTAAAATAAGGCAGAGAATGTTTTCTGTGATGGATTACCTTAAAAGCCTGAATCATATGTGCAGAAGGCAACTAAACAATTCAAAACACTGTAGCATGTCTTGAAAATGTTAAGCAGAAATGTAAAGTATAAGTGATTTGTGCTAAATTGGTTAGAACAGCCTTTTAAGATCTTTTTTTCCTCTGTTGTAAATTTGTCTTGGATGTGGCCATGGGCACAGTTTGGTTTAAATGTTTTCAGTATTTTTTGAATGTTTTTATAAATATAAGAAAGAAATAATATACTGCAGGGCAGTTAGATGGTCGTCTAAAAGCATTCAGTCTTGTTAGATAAGCTTTCACAGCAGCCCACATAATC
Organism: Maccullochella peelii; assembly: GCA_002120245.1. Classification (NCBI taxonomy): domain Eukaryota; kingdom Metazoa; phylum Chordata; class Actinopteri; order Centrarchiformes; family Percichthyidae; genus Maccullochella; species Maccullochella peelii. The sequence continues at coordinate 29,057 of LKNJ01000406.1, forward strand.
AGTTTTAATGCCAAGTTTTTCTTTAAAAAAATGTGGATCCCGGGCCACTGGGCCACAGATGACTGTCTGCATTTTATTTTGAAAACAGGCTGATGAAGAAAAATAATAGCGATTGTCTGTCCAAGAAAGTCACCCAGACCATTTCCTTTTAATGTACACAGTAATTAAATGACAAGTTAATTCAGTATATTCAAAGTTTATTTAAAGTGACACCACACCATGCTGTGCCATATCTGAAGCACTCATGCTAAACAGAGACATTTCCCAGCATTAAGACATACAATAGGGCTTTCATGGGGACTGTAGGAAACTAGTCCTGCTGTACCCTAACCACACACTCTGTCACATTGTTCTGTGAGTGTGTGTGTGTGTCTAAAGTTACAGTTTTTCAATGTATACCACATGTAGCGACCGTGTATCGCCTGATATGTTTTCAATATGGAGAAAAAGACGGGGGGGGGGGAGAGAGCCATAGACAGCCACAAAATTTTAAAATTTAATAATATACTGTTTATATTCAATATCTGAAAATACAACTGGTTACCCTGACAACGGAGCTACATTGAAGCGAGCAGGTTAGCCAACCTTTCATCCCAACTTTCCTTAAGCCTCACCTTTTCTTTCCTTATCCTCATTTCCCTTTTCTTTCCTCTCCTCCCACTCTCAGATGACAACTCTTTTGACGGTTAAATTAAATATACTCTTCTCTCCTCTTCCTTGCTCCACACATGAACCAACCCTCCTCCCGTTGCCAAAAGCTCGAAGCAGAGTTTACTCCCATGTAAAATAAAACGCCTGAAACAGTATTTGCTCCGCAGCCAGGAGCTTGTCGTCAGGTGACCCGCTGGAGTAAATCATTTCAATAATGTCAAAGGCAGAGCCAAAAACCTGCCAATGTGTGCCCAACTCCTACACACACACCCGCACTGTTACAGAAACACACACAGCATGAACAATCACACAAGCGCACAGACGTCATCACATACAAGCAAGCACACACACACACACACACACACACACACACACACACAGCTGTAACTGAGGACTGACAAAATCTTCACTTTGCATGATACACACAAATAAACACACAACAGTCTCACCTGTTCCTGTGTCATACTGTGCAGCTGCGTATGCCAGGAGGCGGGGTCAGAGCGGTGATAGGCGGGGGGCAGGGCGAAGTCCTGCAATATGATTGGGTCTCGCTCCTGACACAGAGAGGTCAGGTGACTGATGTACAGCTTCAGTTTGCTGCGATTCTGATTGAGATCCAGGAGAGGAGAGATAATCTGAAGGAGGAAGGGAGAGATAGGGGACAAAAATGAGAGGGATTCATTTTATCGTCCACAAAATATAACAACAAACAAAGATCTATACTGCCCATGAAAAGATTTTACCAGAATAGAAACACATAGAAAGTCTTACCAGAGAGAGACAGAGAGAGAGAAAAGTGGCCTGAGAGCAGTGAATGCTGTTAGTTATGGTTATTATTCAATTCTTTGTCATTAATTACAATGTACGGATTGGATGTGAAAATATAGAAATCTATGCACTCTATTTAATTACATACAAGCTTTTAGTCACAGATCTTCCACAGACATAAAGGGCAAACAGAGAATGAAATAACACTCAGGTGCATCTAATTAACCTCAATGCAAAACACCTGTTCCTTTGTATTTACATGTGACTGGCTGAAATCACTCATTCACTCATGTATAACAGTAACATAGTGAGGAGTAAATTGAGATTTCAGACACGTATGAATGAAATGTAGAAATGGCAAAAAGTGGAAAAAAACGTGTATATATCATGAAATTTGTTACTTTGATCATGAGACTGGTTTGGTGTAGGACTTAAAACATCCACACGTGCACAGACAATATACCTAGAAAGTTAACTTAGAAAATTTGGCCTTTTATGCACATTTTTTGGGGAATAATCTTGTTTTCAGCACTGATCGTAACTGCAGTCAACTAACTGCAATGTGTGTGTGTGTGTGTGTGTGTGTTTGTGTGGGAATGAGGAGCTAAACAGTTACACACACATTTTGGGGCTACAAGATGAGACCCCCCAAGATACACATAAACAAACACACACACACACACACACACACACACACTATTCTCCTGAGGGAATAGAAGGATTGAAGTGCAGAGGAAGCATGTTAAGAGGGCACTGATAGAGTGTGTGTATGTGTGTTGGTAAAGTATATTCAACCCCAGCGGCGTCTGTCCACACCCTCAGCTCCATGCTCATCATCACTCAGCATACACACACACACACACACAAACTCAAGAGGTTCGACAGCAGGATCCATTCACTCTTTCTCTCTATCTGTACTCTATTTCAGCTCTTTAATCTGATTCTCTCTTTACCTTTTAGATAAAAGAATTCCAAATAGCCATGTAATGTCACCTCAGGTTTTGACTTGACTTTTATTCTTTATGCATTTAATTTAGACAGAATGCAGAATGTAGTTTGGAGGTTTTCACTCAGCATGAATTATGTCAATTTTATACAAAATACTTGTTTATGATTTGTCTGCAACTGTTTATCACACCCCAAGCATAGTTATGGTCACCAGTTTAAACACTGCTCCAAATGATTAAGCAAGGGATATTAAACTGCATGTAGCCATAGCAACCATACTGATGCTCCATGCCACGTCAGCTCAGTGGTTAAACTTGTGGAGCTCTGCACTTCCATCTTGTCCATTTAAAAAAAAAAAATGGGGACACCTGGTTGCACATTGTTGCTCACATGCTGTATATACTTCAACACATAAAGTGACTCTGATGCTGTCTCATTGCTTGCATGTTGTCTTTAAAATGACTGATGTGATCCCAGACACACAGCTTTAACATATTTTCTAAATGTGAAAGCCAGCATCAGCTGTCAAAACACAACAAACTGCAGATAGGCAGATGCTAGGACATTGATAATGTCTGAATAAAACATCACATATAAAACTCTACATATACAGTATATCCAACATTCATTATTCAACAACTTCATGTGTTTGAGAATCCTGGCAAACAAATGAAAGAACTAGATGTGGGTGTTTTTTTGTGGAAAAAAAGAAATCTTATTGCACGCTCTTCTCCAGCAGCATCACTGCAACAATGAAAGCTGACAGTAAATCAAAGTAACTGTCACTTCTGATTCTGAGTCCTTACCTTATTTACTGCAAACACAACACACACACACACACACACACACACACACACACAAACTAGAAGTTATTTTTTGTGTTTTTCCATTGGTGTATTCTAGAGTAGCTAAACCACCTTCCTGGCTCACAGCTGCCTGTTTTTCCACACAAACACACACACAGATGTGTGTGTACACTATGTGTGAGTGCCCATACTTATACAGTACATGCAGAGACACAAACACATTGCGACACAAACTCATACAGGGTCGTTATCAGAGTTGTAAATGGCACTAGTTACAGTATTTTCCCGTGAGGACCTGCCAGTAGGTTACAGTCCATTACGAAATACATTACTGAACATTTCCCTCAGGAGGAGAGAGGGAGAAGGAAGGAGAGGCAAAGAGAAAATGATGGAGTTACTGTAAAGGCTGCAGGGATCCTACACGTCCTGCATTTCAAAACACCTCTGTTGCTGCATGTCATGATGAATGCTGACAGTGGTCGAGCAACAATTACGTTATCGCTCCAAGACTGTTGTGTTATATGATAATATGTGAACACATATAAAAATCTCTTACAGTAAAATCTGGCTTTACTGCTTTAAAAACATACTCAACACATGTGCAACAGCTGTTCTCTCACACTTTCTAATTCGGGCTATTCTGTCAGAAAGCTTAAAAAGAAAAAGCTGTCCACACTTTCCAGACCTGCAGCAGAGCTCGGTGGATCAAATACAGTACAAGACAAATGAGAAACAGACAGAAAGAATGGAAGGAATGATGGCAATATAAGGAAGACATTTAGAGAGAAATAACAACACCAGTGCTTTCTTTTCCTATTCAAGAAATATTTAATGACTAACAGAATATCTAAAAATAAGCCTATAATAATAATGTGAAATATGAACAAACCACTGACCTCTGAAAGTCTTTGCAGCACTTAAAGTCTTTGAATTTACTGATTTTATTAAGGTGTACAGAATGTATGTACCTACATGTTTTATTGTATTATACAACCTGCAATAGTCAACGTATGCAGTGTGTGTGTTTAATGAGTCCACAGTGTTTTCCAATATCTTAGTGTACTATGAAACGATCCCAGAGGAGACATAATTTTATACGGCACTGTGTGTGTCAGAGTGTGTGTGTGTTTGTGCCTCTTTATTAGCCTCCAATGCCTGCCTACCAGACTCCTACTGCACTATGAAACAACTCCAAAGAGAGACATTCAGCTAGCCTCACACACTGGCCACATTTTTAAAAACCTTCTATGGCCACATTACATGATGAAATCAGGATTTTTCTCTCTTTCACCACAGATCCCTCTGAGACACACACACACACACACACACAACTACATTTACTTGACCAAGAAATAGAACACCTGACAGTGCTGGAATCATGGCTGGTGATGTGACACGGCTGATAAACACTTGGTTGGTGGACAATCTCAAATAAAACCTCTTTAATATAAAACAAAGCTTGGCTCTCCTTCATTACCACTGCTGAGGAGCCAGCTGCTACACTACAGAGTGAAGAGCGAATGGCCAACAGATCAGACTGTAGCTGTACAGGGCAGAATCGTTCTTAGCTGAAACAATTAGTCGAATAATCAATTAGTCAATCAACATAGAATTAATCTACAACTATTTTGATAATCCATACATTTTATGAGTCACTTCTCAAGCCAAACATTTGGTCCAGCTTCTTAAATGTGACTATTTGCTGCTTTTCTATTTTTATCGTTGTAAATTTAGCATCACACTCCATATATCTATAACAATGTCAGACTCACGATGGACAGTTTCAAAATAAAAAGGATCTAAATCGATGCAGCAGAACCAGAGATATTGTCTTGTGCCTTCATTACCCACAATGCAACTTGACCACCGACAGTTCGGTCGGAGATTCTGGTGTGTTATGCTAGTAGTGGCTAATGTAACCTCGAGTCGCTAGCCTCAAGTAGAGATGAGGAGCGGGCTACAGAGGTCTAAAAAATTCATTCTTTTTAACTCCACACCCCCAGATTTTCTTTCATTATCAAACTTGTAGTCTTCAGCCCCAACCAACGCTGACTCAAGTGACATTACTTAATGCAAATGCGCAGACTTTTAATAAACTTTTTTCACATATGCAGTAGTACTCCGCAAGACCTGTAAACAGACTTTGATGTGTGAAATCAGTGGAGTTTCCCTTTAAGGCTTTTCATTCACTTTTCTGTTGTGGGGTGAGGAACTTGGAAGCAGTTTAACCAATATATCAAGTATTTATCCTTTTTGTCAATGTGTATATGACACTTGAGCAGGATTTCTGTCATCAAAAGCACCACATCACACTAAATATTAATCACACAAAAGTTATGAATACTTCACCAATAAAAGAAATCAATAATTTAACTAACATCAGCTGTAACGTCATGTCAAAATTAAATATTTTTGTTACTTTCAGTGTAGCTATCATCAGTGGACTTTCATATGTACTTTTTGAACTCTTGTTTAGCTTTGATAAACAGGCAAGAGCTTTGTGTCGTTATTCATGGAGTCATTTTAAAACATTGAAAAACCTCACAAACCAAAACACTGAACTCCTTTACAGAAATAAACATCTACACCTCTTCCTTGTCTTTTTTCACTGATGCATCTAATACCACTGAAGACCACTAAAAATTAAAAATACCATAAAAATGTCCTCGACAATGCTTGGTGTGTGTTAAGAGTGCTCTCCTGTGTTTCTCTGCTACAGAAGCATTTTATTCTCCAACTGTAGTACAGAATTCCCTTATTGAAAGAGACACAATCACTCACTGTTCTGATGTAATGTACTATGGCGAATCACCCCCCTTACACACCAAGGAGAAGTGTGTCTCTACTGTACGTGTGTGTGTGCAACTACTCATGAAGACAGAAAGAGAAAGAGACTGAGTGTCAGCTGTGTGCATGCCGGCTGGCCTGCCTCTCTCAGCAGGGAGGTGCTAACACTAATTAATAACCAGGGTCAAACTTAGATTCGTTAGTGAACCTTTTGGGCTTTTAGCATCCCAATGGGAAATCCCACTGGAGGAACTGAGCTGTGCTAAAAGCAACATGTGCTACTCATGTGGTGCTGCCTCCACTGTCCTGTCAGTAGATCAAACCAATACCTTACTACCCTTTTAATAATGTGAGGCCAAACTTAAAAGACATTTTTCAGAATTACATCTTTTCAAAACTTAATGCCACTTCTACATATTTCCATTTCACTTGTTTCCTCCACTAGTGTTCACATGTATTATTCAAGAGAATTGTTGAAACATTTAGACTTAAATGACTCAATTAATGACTTTTGGGCCCTAAAAATACTGGAAGGCCCCCCCCATTGTGTAATTAAAAAAACAGTACAGGGGCAGGATCAAGGGAAACATGTTCCTTTTATCATTCCTAAAAAACTAAACTTTTTACTGTACATTTTGGCAAAGCAGCAGCTCTCTTAAGTCATCCACTACATCCAAAACATAGAGTGAGCGAATATAATGTCATGAAAGAAGATAAAGCATAAAGACCGACACATGAATCATCCAATAAGAAAAAAGAAAGTGATGCACTGATCGATGGGAGGAGCAGTAACAAAGATGTACATGTACAAGATGATAGAAAAAATGTTGGGAATGTGAAAGCAAAATATGAGAAATGCATGTCCAGAGAAATCATCAAAGGTATTAATAAAGGTGGAAAGAGGTAATGATAGATGGATAAAAAATAGAGCATGATGAAAACGACGTTCAGAAAATGAATTGAAATCAAAGAATAAGATGAGATATTGAACAGATGAAGCACATAATTCAAGAGTTGATTCGAAAGTATTCAAGAGTGAATGTAAATGAAAGGATGGAAGAAATGAGCGTGACAAAAATGATATGGAACAACAAATGACAGGACCAGAACCAGATCACAAACTCACGGATGAAACAAAAGTAAGAAGGACGGAAGACGAATGATGAGAACATCCAAACGTGATCGGATCTGGATAAAGAAGACGCTCACCCTTCTGTACAAAATGGCGGACCGAGAGAGAGAAAGAAGGCATGTGATTCGCTAGGCCCAAATGCCCTCCTCATCGTCCTATTGGTTAGTTCAGTCCAACCGCAGCGTGAGTTTGGAGAAAGCAGGAAGTTAGTTTGTCGAAGCAGAACATTTTAGACAAACATAGTAAGAGCAGAAATGTTTTTGAAAAAATGTTAGCTAGTAATAGTTCGAGAAATAAGTCAATGTTACACGCAAACTTGGAAATGTGATAAGCTGGAAAGTCAGTCTTTCACTTGAACATAGACTTGTTAATGAAAATAATAGGCAGATTTAGAAATGTTATTTCAGAGCATGCTTTCATCCACATAAGAGTGATGATATTAGTTTTAAGTGCCGTGTGGAGGCTCACTGTCCTGGGCAGAGATCGTACCTGGTCTGGGGAGGGCTTGTGATTGTTGGGCAGCTCTGAGTTTGGGGAGAAGACCTTCAGGTGGTCGTCCTCGTAGTTGTCCGCCATCAGCTTCATCCGGTTCTGAGTCTACAGAGAGAGAGAGAGAAATAGATAGAGTCACAAACAATTAGATCTCTTTGAAATATCACACCAAAGACTGTGAAAAAATGATTTTACATGTGATTCAGCAACAGAATATAACAGTCATGTTGGAGAAAACCCAAAGTAGTACGTGTGTGTGATAAGAGGAAAACCCTAGCCTTGAATTCCTCCAGGAGTTAATTTAAAGAGAGGAAGAAGAGGGGAGAGTGTTGGACGACTGCCATGAGCTTTGTGCATGTGTGTGCGCGAGAGACAGAGAGAAAGAAGAGAGAAATACGGAGACGGAGAGAGTCAAGAATGGGCAGAAAAGAAAAAGACAAAGACTGGAAGAGATCATTCCCAATGGTCCATGTGTGTTTGAGTTTATTATGTTAGGTTTGGTCTGCTTGTATTTAAAGAGAACAATAAAGACAACATGCATTTTGCACATTTTAACTGCACACACAAACACACACATACACACACACACACACACAACCTCTTGACATACCACCTGTTAACAGGTGGAGAAAAATAACATACTTGCTAACTTGCCACTTGGGGAGAGATCCATAAAGACTTTCACACACACACACACACACACACACACACACACACACACACACACACACACACTTACAGGAGCACTTTGATGTACAAACAGACATCAACACACAGTGTGTAGACTTCTGTCCTTTTGTCTTTTCCCTTTTATCTCCTCTTTTCTCTCCCTTTCTTTCCTCAGTCTCTCCCATCTTTGCTCTGCCATCATCTCTTTGCTCTTCTTGTTCTACCTAATGTCCTTCATCTTCTCCTCCTTTCCTCTCCTCTCTGTTTCTCTCTCGCAGCTCCATCTGCTTCACATGTTATAGTTACACTTCAAGCTTTACAGTAGGCCTGGAAAGAGCGAGGGAGTGAGAGAGAGAAAGCGAGGGAGGGAGTCAGTCTAAATCTGTCAGTCTTGTACAATCTAAATCCCCTTAGCCTCTCACTGAGCCCTGCAAGGAACAGGGGCTTAAGCAGGCCAGGCTGAGGTTTTGTATGTGTGCGTGTTTGACAGAAGCTGAAAGAAAAATTTGAATGCCAACTTTCATATGTGTTTGTTTGAAAGCTAAATGAAACACTGCATTTTTAAGAGTGTGTGTTAGCAGGAGATAGTGTTTCACTCGGTGTGTATGAGGGACCATATAAGCATGTGTGTGTGTGTGTGTGTGTGTGTGTGTGTGTGTCTATGTACATAAGTCAAGTTGAAGAGAGCCTCCCCTGTCGTGCACACACACATTATTCATTTCCTTGTTTTCTAAAGACAGCTTTAAAATAAACACACACATATATTTAAAACAAACATGGAAAGTAACCACATAAGTACAGAATGTCCCCTCTGCACCTGTACACACACACACACACACACACACACAGCTGTGGAGTGATGTTTATTTGTCTCTGTCTGTCTCTTCCTCTTCTCTCCACCACGTCCTTAAGCATGTAAACTGCCACCATTTGAATTATTTATTGACTTTATATACCACAAATAATTGTTTCAACCTACAACAGTGTTTCTAACATGTTATTCAAGTTTGTATTAGAGTTTTTATCATAGCACTGGTTAACAGCAATCAATAACATCAATAAGAGCAAAAGACACAACACAGAGAAAGAAAGTATGACATTAAAAGTAAATCACAAAATATCTTTATTTTGAAACAATGTCCAGATACCATTATTTTAACACTAAAACATGAAAGCAGCTCTGTTCTGCATGGTGTCAAAGTTCAGCTTTCAACTTGTGTTGCAGGGTCACACTACTCCTTGTCTAATTTTTCCAGAATGAGTGAAATGCTACCAGAAACAATGACTACACAAATGTGGTGCTTCTACTGTACTGCTAGGAGCATCATGTTGTACACCATGTTGAGCACAGCAAATTTGCAGGTCAACATTCACCTTTGTTGAACTTTGAAGTACAAGTTTGCACAGTCAGAAAAAGAATGGTATGTCTTGTTGAAAATGGAGGAGTCATTGTGTCCTTTTACCTTGTTTTATATAACACTGCACTTCCAGAGAGAACAATTCTCATAGACTGCCAAAAGTCTATGATCCATTTAATCAATATTAACTATCCTACGATATGAGACAATGATGCAGGACAGGCAAACGCATTGTACAAAACATCATCCCCCAACGGGGGGGTCGAACCCACGACCCTGAGATTAAGAGTCTCATGCTCTACCGACTGAGCTAGCCGGGCTACAGAAACAACACATATGAGCCCAAATTTGAGGCTGCATTAATACTCAAAGACTGAAAACACTCAGCTGGGTGGAGGGTTGGATTTGTTAACAGAACAGCACCCTACAACAACCACAGATATCCTGAGACATTGACAGAGTTGATATACTTTAAGGAACAAACATGGTCCATGCAAGTACGCCAACGCAAGTGACAACACCTGGCCCAGCCGGCACAAATTTTCATACATACAGGTGCACCGGGGGAAGTAACAAACGTGTGAAATTGCTCTTGAATAGGTCTAGGCGTCTGCATACACATACTTGCATCAACCAAGTTTGTGCCCCAAGTCTGTCTCTGTCCATCCATCCCAAGTCTAACACATCGACAAGAAAGTGATTCGATGAGAGGACAGAGCTGGCCAAAACACAAACACCCAACATGGGGCTCGAGCCCACGACCCTGAGATTAAGAGTCTCATGCTTTACCAACTGAGCTAGCCGGGCCATGTACAACAAAAAAAACGGGTCACATTTCAGCGCTGCATTAACTCTCATGGACTGACAACACTCAGTTGGGTGGAAGGCTGGATTTCTGGGTCAACTCTTCTCACAACCCACACCAACAGTAAAGAAGACTTAAAATTTTAAGAGTCCTCATCTAATGCAATATTATTCTGTGCGCATGAACTTTTCATACAGTATTTGTTAACAAGCGTGTAAAATCGCTCTTGTGCAGCTCGAAGTGGTTGCGTAGTTGCGTAGAACATGTCTGTCTATGTCCATCCTTTCTGACTCCAATACATCCAAGGGAAAGGGCTCTGATGGGTCCAATTTCAGCACTGCATTAACTCTCATGGCTTGAGAACATTGAGAGCCCAGAAGGCACAAACGTTCATGCATACAGATGCACTGCATGGATGGAGGTAACAAATGTGTGACATTAATCTTGCGTAAGTCAAGGCGTCTAAGAAAATCACAGGGAGTTATTTCATGAGTAGCCAGACTAGTCATAAAGTCTAGTGCCCAACGTGGGGCTCAAACCCACAACCCTGAGATTAAGAGTCTCATGCTCTACCAACTGAGCAAGTCAGGCTACATGCAACAGCAAAAATGAGTCAGATTTCAACGCTGCATTAACTCTCATGGACTGAGCACACTCGACCAGGTGGAGGGCTGGATTTCTGGGTCGACTCCCCTCACACCTTGACAGAGTTGACATACTTAAAGGCACAAACATGGTCCATGCAAATGACAACACCTGGCCCAGCCGGCACAAATTTTCACACATACAGACGCACCGGTGGAGGTAACAAACATGTGAAATTGCTCTTGAATATTGACGCGTCTGTGTTAATGTACTTGCATGGACCGTTTGTGGCCCACTGTCTTCCAAAACACGTTTGCCCAACGTGGGGCTTGAACCAAACTGTATCTGTCTTTGTCCCCTTCTTTCTATTTCCTCATTCCATCCTTTCATTTACATTCTCTCTTCCTGTATTTATCTCTAAGCTCTCTCATACACAGTACTTTCTATGATTAAGTCTCTCCATCCTGTAACAAAACACTCCGCTCCTTTGTCCCTCTTTCTTTAATGATCTGAGTTTTTTTTACATTGATTTTAAGTCACTTTCTCTCCTCTATAGACACAGCATTTTATTTTTCCCCCTCTCTCTTTCTTTCTCTCCCGCTTGACTTTTGAGCTCCTTAACATGCCCTTATATCCATGACTAATTCTCTCTCCCGCTCTTTTCCTCCCTCCTCTCTGCAACATGTCCTCATTTCCATATTTTTCCCCTTCTCCTCTTCTCACTGTTCCATGGTTTTTTAGATTTCTTGTTTGTCCTCTTTGTTCTTTTTGCCCTTTCCAGGCATTTTGTATTGATTTCAACAATTTTCTCAATATCTGAAACACACATGCAACAAAGGTTTGGAATCAGAATTGAAACAACAACAAAGATACCAAAATATCTCTCTCCATGTGGTCAAATCTTCATCTTCAAACCTAAAGGCAACCAGCATTTAAAATGGCAAAATTCTGCAGCAAAATCAATTAATTCCAATCTTGCTTCGGGGGCGAAGTAAATCTGGGCAAACTTTTCAAGCCGAGTTCAACTTTGGTGTACTTTGACTCTAAAATTTGCACCGTTGACCAATAGTAAGCAGTGCTGAGGACAGAGAGCTGGATAGAGGAAGCTATCGCAACTTGTTATCTGTCATTTTCCACTTTTATTTTACCTCCTGTGTTGGAGTATAGACAGCAGACAGTTACTTGACAGGAGTTGATGGTACATGTGTATTGAACAAACCGTTGGAACTTATTGTTCCTATAGGGCAAAGCTAACAAGCTTACTAACTGACAGTTAAGAAGCTTTTAGCAAGATCGTTAGCCTTGACAGCTAATTTCCCTCCTCAATAAAACTCTTTATTCTGAGAACAAAATGTCAGGAGTGAGTAAACGGCAAAGTACAGAGAAAATAGAAAGAAGCTCTGAGAGCTATTGTGACTGAATAGCACTCGCTTGTCCTGGCTGCCAGGCATGTTAGCGGTTAGCTCGCCAGCTACAGTAGTTCACCTTGATTTTGTAACAAAATACTTCACTAAAACACACAAACTATTTATCACTCTTTCCCTTTGTCTTTCTCTATTCTCTCGTCTGTCCTCTATCCATATTTAATAATGTTGAACCCATGCATTGGAGAAGGAGAATCAGGTGGAGGTGGAGGGAAGTAATACAAAAAAAATGGAGAGGTGTGCAAGGAGGAAAGGAGAGAGCAGAGTGAGTAAAGGTGAGTGGAAAAAGAAAGAGGATAAGAGGGGAAAGGAGAACAAAGAGAACTGAAGGAAAGGAAGAAATGAACACTCCCCCCAATCCTCCTCTCTCATTTTCCTCACTGGCCTTTCTTTACATCTTCCCCTTTTCTCTAATTGTCAGGAATGCTGACCTCAGCTCACTTGTTTCTGTGCCAACTCTCTCTTTCTCACTTAATCTAATCATCACACCGTTATTTCACTCCTCCTCCTCTCCTCCCTCATTGTTCCCTTCTTCTTCTTCTCCCCTCAATCTATCCTTCCTGCAGCTCTGCTGTAACCTGCTGACAACGGACAGTATGAGAAACAAATGAGCATGGAGTGAAGTGAGGGGCAAAAACTGCTGAGTCATGCTTAGAAGAAAATAATTTCATCGTGATAAAGCTCTGGGGAATATTAGATTAGATGACTGTTTCGTCTTTCCCTCCAGTGGTGAAAGAAGAACCTTTGTTGATATCTGTGCAATTATCAATGATGAAAAGTTGCTGAGTCATGGTTGGACAAGAACTAGTTCATCATGATAAAAAAATTAGATTAGTTTTTTCCCCCCCTTTTCTCTGTCAAGAAGAGAAAGTTGTTGTTAAGTGGAAAATTATAAATGACAATGAAAAGTGTCTGAGTTGAGCACTGAGGGGAATTATTTCATTCTGATACGTCTCTAGGGAGTAATAAATTAGATTAGACACACATTTTTTCACTGTAACAGGAGAGGAGACACAAATGAATAAAACCCCCATGACTCTAAAAGAGAAACACTACCAAAATGTTGGTATGTTCAGACACAGTATAATCTGTAACTAACGGTTCACTGATGAATTAAAAGGACTACTATGTCATTTTAATTGAGACTTCTGCCCTGAATACCAGAAATATTCATTTGGAACTTTGAATCCTGTGAATGTATGAATGTGTGATGGCTTTGATTTAGCAGTTGTAGAGGTTGTAGTGTAGTGTAGTGATTTCAACCCTTTTCTTGGATATTTGTGTTTCTGCAATATCATTTAAGACTGTTGTGGGTTACACCTAACCAGTAACTTGGAAAATACCAAACCATCATCTTACAGAGCTATCCAAAGCCATTGATATGGAGAGCCAAAGTCTTTCAAATCCCCATAATAGAGCCGAGCCTCAGTCACACAGGTGCGGAACAATGGAGGCCTCGGCCACACATACACCACCTGTAAATGTTAACCATATGTGTCTCAGGGGTAGATGGTTGTACGTTCCTCACCTTCCTACTCCTCTTTATCTTACACTCACTCCCTCTACTCTCTGCTTTCACACACTCTTCACCACAACTTGATGGTTTTAGTCTCTGTCTCTCCACCACCCTGCTGAAAGAAAATAAAAATGAGAATACAAGTGAAGATGAAGGAGACTGTGAGAAAGATAGGAGGAGAAGAAGAGTGAAGAGACCTGAGGTCACCTTGATCTACAGCCTCCTGCCTACACTGCAGGTGGGGGTCAAAGGGCAAAACACAGGAAACACTTTCAGGGACACACACATATATTCTTTAACACACACAGGTGTGTTTTTATGTATGTAGTGTGAGTACTGCACATTCACAGATTCTTCTCTCTCTTGTATCCATCCATTAATCAGTCTATTCTGAATTTGGCTATCTTTGCCATGTCATTAGTTCACTAAAGCACACAGTTTATGTTAACACAATAATGTGAAGATACACTGAAATTTGGCTTTCCATAAAGTCTGATGTAATGCTAGGTTTTTCCTCTAATTATATGCTCAGCTAGCTACCTGCTATTTGACAGAAGTTAGCAAATGTTTGAAAATAGAACAAATATTTAGTACATCTCTGATTATAAAAACAAAATTACATGGAGCAAAGAAATTCTACGTGTATGTAACTACATCGCACTACAAACAGCCCTACAGTGCTTGCACTCGTAAGTAGCCCTCTGTTATCTTCCTTACTTGCAATAAATTACATATTTGTCCAAAATATGTGTCAAATTTTTGTCAATTCTTGTCCCTGACAGAATGGTGACTCACTTTATACACTTTGATCTGATCCTCTGAATTTAACCTGCTCTGGAGCAGGGTAGCTGTAGGTTGCAGCACAGGTTACAGAGGTGTTTTGAACACAAATTCAGACCTGACGTGAGATGTCAGTGTCATTTAAGCACTAGCAAAGCATCCATTCAGTCAAAAAACACTGACTCTGACTTCTGATCGACCGACGAGTGACTGTCGTCAAAAAACACTCCAGAGAAACTTAAAAAAATGGCGATGGGGATTGTCCATCACACCGGTGCAAGTGAACCTCATTCAAACTGCGAAGCCAAAGATGAACCCAAACTAGCCCATACTTTACAAAACTTTAAAAATACTGCTTTCTGTTTACACCTGCCACATTTGGCCTTATGGCAACCAGAGTTTACAGCTCACCAAATAATTTACTTCATCACTGGTTTATACTCACTTATTATTTCATATCACAGCTCTGTCTCTGTCCATCTGTCGGGCAGGTTATCAGTGGCAAAGTGTGTGTATATGTCACTCTGAAGGAGCGAGCTAAAAATACTACACTAGCCTCAGCTCACTGGACAGTTACACTGCACACACACACACACACACACACACACACACACGGGAATATTGAGGAAGTCTCGGCTGTGATCCATCTTTGGGGGACTGAAAATTATCACACCACAGAGAGAAAGTGAGAGAGAGAGAGAGAGAGAGGGAGAGACACCAAGAGGGGAGCAAAACCGCTCACACCCTTGCACACACACACGTACACACACACACACACACGTAGCAGCAGACAGTAGAGTCTCTGTGTTGCCAGTAACCACCTTCGAGACCCTGAGGTGTCATAAATGACTTCAAATAGGACGGAGAGAGACGACGGGATGAGGGAGGAAGAGAGCGGAGAGTGATGCCTGTTATAATGACTTCATTTGACACAGCCACTCTCTAACACCCCTTTGCATTTCTCTTAAACACCACTACCATCACTCTTTGACACATGCACATGATTTTTCTCTTTCTTAAGCGTGCAACATCTGTCTTATTGAATCCTTTTGAGCTTATTCTATCCATTAAGTGGATTTTTGGCAATATTCAATAACTGGAAATCTTTTTAGCAACAAAAGAATTGTTACATCTTATCTGTTTGAGCGGTTTTGAGGAGGACAACTCCATTATTATTATTTGAACGGCAGTTTAGTTTCACAGTTTGTGAATCAAGGGAGATTTTTTTAAAATATATTAGGCGCCATTATTGTGTCGGTGCGTTTGGTGCAATGTGCGTGTCCAGCGTATGCAGAAATGTATGTAGCCGAGTGGGTTAGTGCTTTAACAGACTGTCCCATAAGCTAATGTCACATCATGCAGGTACGGAAAGCAGCTATGGTAACACTATAAGCTGAATGCATGTGATAAACATTAGTTGGTGTACCCTTTTTATCCTTCTGTATTATTACTAATATTAGATGGAGGGATGGCTAGCATGGAGGGAGGGGAGTGTTAAAGAAAACAAAGATGAGGAGGGTGAAAGGGATGAAGAAGTTATTTCTTATTATCTTTCTCTAAAAAGACATTTTCCCATACACAATAAAGGAACTGTAAAACAATGAATACATTTTTCTGAGCATCACAAACACTCTGTATTAATAACTCTTTGTGTTATCAGATTTTTATTCATTATCTCTAATAAAATTTGAAAGTGCAGTAAATTTTTTTCATGCTATTCATGCGTCAAATCAAGTCAATCGGCTACAAAAAGACATCCATGATTTTAGGTTGCGCACTGTAGATCTGACTTTTGACCGTCTTATTATGTATTAAATTATTTATTAATGTTGATCTAGGAAAACCATCTGCCGTTGCACTCTAAGCTATCCTGAATTTGGGCTTTAAATAAATTCTTCATGGGGGGAAACAAGTAAAAACACAGCAGAAACAGATATAGACAGAAAAGGAGAGGAAACAAGACAGATGGAGGGAAGTACAGAGGGGAGAACAGTGAAGAAGAAATCCACCAAACTCCCAGTAGGCTCATCCGCTAAGGAGTTGGTTAATTCACTAGACCCACGAGAACCTTTACTGTGTGTGTGAGTGTGTCTCTGAGTGTGTGAATAGACCTCTGTGTGGAACCACAGAGGCATTTGGTCATGTTTATATCCTTGTTTTTGGCCTGGGTGAGTGTGTACATATCGGTACGTGTCTGTGTACACATTTGTGTGCTTGAGCTCTGTGAGGGTATATGCATACCGGCGACGTATGACGTGTAAGGTTGTGTGTGGGTTGGTGTGTATCTGCGGACAGAAAATTTAAATAAATACAAATTCATATGAAAGTGTTGTCACCAGAGATTAGTAGAACATTTGAACTGTGTGTGTGTTTGTGTACGATGAGTGTGGGAGGGGTAGGTTAATCCTAAATTTACCCCTGGTGGTCGGAGGACTGTGGTCACATCTGGACTCAGTTCTCGGCCTGTCTTGTTTTCTTTGCTCCCCTCATCATTGCCACCTCACCTGTACTCCCCCCTTTTTTAAACTTCTTTCAACACTTTTTCCTGTCCATCTTTTCTCCTCTCATTTAAATAACTGACCAAAAACCTTTCCTGGTGTCCACTTGGATGTCAAAGTATTCTTGCTTGTGTGTGCATAGTAATCCTACCTGCTGTTTGAGCTGATGCACCAGACTATCCTTTTCCCTCTTCAGAGCTGCCACCTCGTCCTGGGTTTTCTTCTTCTTGGATGAGGAGAGCTCCAGCAGGGCAATGTTGGCGTCTTTCTCACTTATGGCTGCCAGCAGCGCCTCTTGCCTGCAAAGAGAACAATCATTTTGTTAGCAATACTAGAAATGAAGTTAATCAACTGGATTTGAATAAAAGCCACACTTGCTGAAAATTCCACGTTGATGACATTAATTGCAGTGAGAGCTAACTAGACAGAAATCATATGGTGTAAAAGACACTGGAGAATGCAGTTTGAGCTTTTTCTTGCTCAATCACTGCTATTGAAGAGACACCATAAAGGGCTGGTTCACCCAAATTACAAAAAATACCATCCATTTCCAACTATAGGTATCCAGCCATACAGATGGTTTTGGATTCATTTTCCCAGGTTTTGACGTAGATGTCTGAGAGTTCTGCCTCCACACCAATACAATGGAGGTGAATAGAATAATGCATGTGGTGCTCACATCCTTGAAAAGGACATTTAAACTATTCAACAGCAATATCTTTTTCTTGAAGTCTGTAGTAACAGGGCCATGAGATGTTCCTGTTAAATTTTCAAATGACTTTATGAGCACCACAAAAAGAATTCCAGTCACCTCCCTTGTATTGGGGTGGAGACAGAAATCTCCGAGATGGATACCTCAAAATCTGGACAAAGAAAACCAAAACTATCCGCATGGCTACATACTAATTTGGGTGTTCTTTAATGTCATGGTGAAGCCATAGAATGTCAACAAGTGGAGGGAAGTCCTCTTAATTGGAGCGCCACTTTGTGATTTAGGAGGATAAAATTGCCGTATTTTTGTACAAATATGGGGCTTCCTGGTGGTCAAGTATGACGCATACCATGCAATCAAGATGTTTCCAGTTTATTCATGGTGGGGACTTATGCCGTATGCTCAGTCTGTCTCTTTCTCCCTTGTTTCTCTCAATACCATCTACCAGCCAATAAAAGCCAAAACGGCGAAAATAATCTTTCTGGCATTTCTGCACGCAGATCAGCTTTTAGTTTGTCCTTTCTGACAAACATCTCTCTCTAATAAGAAAAACTTCACTAATCGGGAGACAGCTGGACTCAGCTACTGAGTAGAGAGCTGGCAGTGGACAGTGTCTTGCTCATGGACACTTCAGCAGAGTGAGAATTGGAAAAGTGGTGGCTTGAAGCTTGTAACTTCACAAGGCCACCTGGCTTCCAACAAAGTACTGATGGCACAGTGTATTTGGTTCCAAAGCTACACAAATGAGCAATTAATCACATTATGTTTACCTTTACCTTAACTTTATTTAACTACATAAATACACACACTGGCACATCAATAAATGCCTCTCACTCTCTGTTTCCATACAGCTATTACTCTCTAGTCTCTGTGTTTCCAGCCCTCTTGTGTCTCTCTATCTCTTCCCCCTGCTTGCACAGTCAGGCTGACAGATAAACAGCATTCCATGTGGTCGGGAAGCAACAAGCCGCATCCCATCCATCCCATCAGCCACAGATCTGGCTGAGACGCCTCTGAGGACACCCAAGGTCTCAGAATTCTCCGAATTCTGTCCGTTTCCAGAGAGAATCTAAATCACAACGGTTTTTCCACAATCCCACAGGGCTCAAAGATTGGCCACACGCACATAAACACACACGAAAGAACAAATATATTCCCTCTTCGTCCGTTTCTCTGAATCATACATAGAATAAGTATAGAAAATAAATAATATAAATAAGTATTTTTGCAATCAGGTAAGTATATCGAGAGTGACTATAAAAAAGATAAGGCTTCGGTTTCAAGATCACAATGTTTAAGTCAACTGAAAAGAGGTACAGGAGAAGAAAATTTGAAAAGAAACGGGACATTTTTCCCACCAACTCCTCTCCTGTACCCCACCGCTGTACCTACAGATAAGCATGTATGAAGACACACACACACACACACACACACACACACACACACACACACACACACACGCACAGATACAATGGTACAGTGAGGAATGCAGTGATGGGTGTCTAAATGAAGACAGATTACAAGTTTGGACTGTGCAAAGACCCACAGATTCTTTGGTCAACCTCACTGACCACACTGTCAGTGTCCCATCATGCATCTGGACTGCAGCAAGCTGAGGGAGGTGAGACTGGGGGTTGGTAGATCGATTCTCTGGCTAAGTCTGGTCACTGTCAGACCACTCAGTGCTTATTAGTCAAAGAGTTTTCAGATTTGTGAGTATAGATGCAACATTTTGAGATAATAACGATACTGTACCTTTAGACTATATTTATAGTATATTATCATATACCTTTATATTTCCCTCATTTGTCAATAAATTATGATATCTGATGATGAATTGAAATGTATTTTTACAACACTAAAGACAAGGAAAACCAAAGAGCATTCAAGGGGTTTAGGGTATTTTCTGTGACTAAACTTGGAAAGAGGTTACAAATATATGCAAATAATGGAAATCTCACACTCTGAACTAGGCCTGGGTATCGTTTAAAAGGTTTTGATACCAGTGCCAAAACAATACTTTTTGCAATATGTCACATAGATGAATATACAAATGTTTTTCAACAAACCTCTTTTTTTTCTACCAAACAAAAGATGCCCAACTTCTGAAATGCATCAGAAAATTAACATAATTATTATAAATATCTAATCAAAGAATAAGAATCTGACCAAGCATTCAATGCAAACATTCGATAATTGACAATTTCTGATACCCTGTGCTAGAGACACATTTTGGTTATTTATAACCTTGATATACCATACTATCACACGCAGGGATGTTAATTTATTTCTGTTTCAACACCCCCCAGGTAATTTTTGGGGAACCCAAGATGCTCCTTCTCGTCTTCAGTGTGTTCACCATTTAAATACGTGTGGACTTTTGGCTCTTGGACTTCTTTAGGCTATCAGAAACATTTCCTTTCTTCCAGATTGTGAGACGCTGGAACGCTGTGATAGTATTTCCCTTTCTTTTTTCATATAAACACACAGACTGACACACACACACACACACACGCAGAGAAAGGCTAATGGAACATAAGTCTTGTTAAAGCTAACAGTGCGTCTAGTTTTATACCATATCTGAGAGTTACCTGCCAGCACATGGCACTTATAAACCCTGGTGATAAAATGATATTTATTCCAGATGCGCTCGTCTCATTCTGGGCCTCTCAATGGCTCTCTCTTCATCTCTGTGTAACACACACACACACACACACACACACACACACACACACTTAAAACACTCTTTGCTTGGCCTTCTCAGCTTGCAGAGCTAAACACGTGCTTATGACAAGTGCTGGTTGTGGCTACTGCTGTTGCTATGTGATCATTAAAATCTGTTTTAAGTGCAGCTCTCTTTTGCCAAATCTTTAGATAATTCGACTGTCAGAGGGCACTTAAAAACATAGTATGCTCTCAGCTCTGCTGGCAATGTGTCCTTACCACTGAAACTAACAAAGACAACGCAGCCAGCACAGTGAGGAAGAAAGGTTCCCAGTGGATATGCAGCCTTAGATCTGTGACTTTCCTTTCAAGTCTTTCTGTGGCAATATGGAGAGCACAGCAGGATAAAGGAAGGTCTACTAACAGTGAGCAAAGAAGAAAGCTTGTTAAAGAGGTTACTTCTCACATATACATCCTTATTATGGCAACATCTTTTGTCTTAAATGCTGTGGTCATTTTGCACTCCACATCCCAGAGATTACTTATGAATCTGTGTGTGCAGTGGTGTGACATGTTTGTCTCAGGATTTTGTGTTGATAAAGTTTGTTTAGGTGTCACTCTGTTCTTCTCAGCCATGGCATCTGCTGTTAGCTTGCAAGCAGACCAACAAAAGCCCTGCATCATTAAAACGCAGCATCCTCATTTATTTCAATGAGTCCAACGCAGTTGAAAGATTGGGTCCCAAAGTAGGGGGCTCCAGCAAAAAATGCAGGATTGCCCAGCCAGAAAGTTGAACCTGGCCCAACTTTTAGGACAAGCAGTATAACATCATCCAGCAACGCACTGTATTGTCCTGGTAGATTTATTCGTAATATGAACATGGTAAGTCTATTGTTTACATCACAGTAATTGAGACAGAGGATAAAATGATTGTTGCTGTGATAAGTTTCCAGAGTTGTAAAATCCAGTTTGGTATTATTAACTTCTGTGCAATGTTTTGGCATCTGATAAGCCTTTCAGCTCATGCCTGCTGCCTAGTGCCTCTGCTGTTTTTTTCTCGACCCTATCACCAGACAAAAACCCCGGATTACGTTCAACACCAACATTTTTTAAATATTTTTTTTCTACAATATCTGTCCATGACAACTACGCTATACTTTAGTTTAGGGAAAGACTTTGGTTATGGCAAATAAACTGTGGTTAGGGTATGGTTAAAGTTAGGCAACACTTGGTTAGGGTTGGAGAAAGATTGTGGTTATGGTTCAAAAAACCCAAACATTTATTGTACATCTGGTACAGGACACAAATTTCGGTCTCTGCATTAAAGTTGGATGTGCCTATGCGCTACTCAGACTTTCTCCACACCCTTACTTTCCGCTTCACTATATAAAGGACGTACTTCTTTCTACGTTGGCACTGGATTGGCATTGGATGTAAATTGTGAGGTGCAGAAGCATTCAATAATTCCCAGGGATACTGGCTGTTTTTTTCCCAAACAAACCTCTAATGCTGCTGCTGAAAATGTAAAAACACTTTGAGTGTTTATAAAAAAAACACTGTAAAAGTACAGGCTGAATTATTCTTCTGTTTCATACAGGTGGTAATGGAAGTGAGTAGTAGAACAGTCATTTATTCATATGAACATTTCACAGGTTATTCAAAATTTAACAAGTTTCCATTGACGTTATATTCTCTTCCCGCTTCCTTTCAGGCTCTCTCTCACCTATTCACTATCAGTATCTCTCGCCCACCCTGCATTTCTCATCTCTTTCTCTTCACCTCCCCCCTCCATCCTTCGTCACCCGTTCTGTCTCTCCTCCTCTTCTCTCCCTCCGTCTGTAAAGAAGACAGGAGGCATTCTTTCCGTCGTTCGGCGGCCGTGTGCCATGATGTCATCGCCGTGGCGACAAGGCAGACAATAAGCAGATACACACAAACG
Organism: Maccullochella peelii; assembly: GCA_002120245.1. Taxonomy (NCBI): domain Eukaryota; kingdom Metazoa; phylum Chordata; class Actinopteri; order Centrarchiformes; family Percichthyidae; genus Maccullochella; species Maccullochella peelii. Next base: position 51,591 of record LKNJ01000406.1, read on the forward strand.
CACCAGGCACCTGACCCCAACCCCAACACACACACACACACACACACACACACACACACACACACATGCAGGGGCTCTCTCCTTCCTAAAACCACTTAAGGCCCCTCACTTTATCAGAAACACTAATGCCTGGTCTTAGATCACTCACATATTTCTACACACATACACACACACACACACACACACACACACCAAAGCAGCTTCCCGTGTGTGCTGCGTTATCTCTTTCATGCTGTCACCCTTTGCTGCAATCTACAGTGTGTGCGTGTGTGTGTTCAAGTGACAGTTGTATGTCTGTGTTTATGACAGCATGTCTTTCTGTAGGTGTGTATGTGCTCACAAGGATGTACTTATGTGCATTTCAGTGTGTGTGAATGTTCACAAGTTGTCTGTGTGCATTCAAGGCTTTATCCTATGCATACGTGTGCGCGCGTGTCTGTGTGTCCCTGTGAGTGCGTGTGTGTATAGTAGATTCAGTCCAGTGTGACATTGGCCAGTGTCTGTCTAAGACAAACACAGAGCTATTTTAGAAATAATCCCCACTCTCTGTTCTCTGTTTCCGACTGAACAAAGTAGCTCTCCATTGTGTTCTGTGACACTGTCTGCTCTGGTTACACAGGAGGCTGCTTGTAGGACGCCAGATTTTACTCTTTAACCCCTGTAGGACGTGGTGCGTGTCAAGCTCGACCTCATTTCTGTGAAGGCAGGTTTCCCTCTACATGCCATATGCAAGACCTGTTAAGACTTTTTAATGCTACCTAGACTTTGAGGAAGGTTTTTCTAAAACTTACTCCACCCTCATTGACCAATTTCAGGGAAACTGAGGCGAGTGAGTTTCACTTGGCTGGCAACAGGGGATTTAGAAAAATGTGATAATCATATTTACTGTAATCATGAGTGCTATTTGCTTTGGTTTGCTTAAAACAAAAGTAGACTGGATGAGTTTTGGTGTACTTATATTTTATTTCATTCATATATATTCATTTTAAACAACAAAAACAAAGCAAAGTCCAGGATTTCAGCCCAGGACTTGAAATTAGACTTAATTATGGAATCATGCAGCAGTTCATGGGGACTGGATCTGCCCTCCCTTACGTTTTTAGATCTGGACAGGGCAGGTCCAAGATGTACGATTGGAAAATCAAAGAACCTACAAATCAGCAACAAAATGACATCTCTAATGGGGTACTGTGATTTTACTGACAGGGTAGTTAAATTTCTTGATTTCAACAGCTGATTCACTACAACGGCCTCAATACATTGCAGTTCTTTTAAAAAAAATGTAATATCAAGTTTATTTTGGCTACAGCTATGGGGAGTTAGGGATGTGGCCATCTGGATACAAGCTGAGGTCAGATCAGCCTCAGCTGGCTCGCCCCGGGGAAGGTAAAAGAAACATGTGAAACACCTCATGAGCCTGTAAGTACAGCACTGAGGATGTGTCAACGAGAATCACAAGATGTATAGTAAGCACAGTGTCTAGGCTTGATGTACATGCACTTGATTTTACAGCTGGTAATAACACAATGTGTTGGCCACCATTTGGGAACATTTGTAGATTTTGGTTTCATAGTTAAAAAGCTGAACTGAAATTAAAATAAATTTGAAACTTAAATTTCAGCAGCTGGCAAACTCAGCAGAGATTTTCTACAAATTCAAAGAACTGTATGATTGTGGCATGCATGCAATAAAATCTGAATCTGAATCCCGTCCACAGTCTTCACTGTTCTGTATGTCGGAAAGAAAAAGAGGAGGAGAGACAGATTGTTAGGGATATGTTGAAGAGGGATATGTAAGAAAAGGTGTGGTTTTAAAGAGAGAAGAGAGCGGAGGAGAGATGAAGGGAGTGAGATACAGGAGGGCACAGCTGGCTCTCAGTGGTAGCTAATGCTGCCTGGAGGCGCGCACACACACACACACACACACACACACAGAGGTATAGAAAGGTGGATGGAGAGGAACGCGAGGAACTGATTCTTCCTTCTCTTCTGCCACTCCCTTTCCTTTCTTCCCTTTAGCTTTATTTTCACTTTTTCTCCTTAAACCATCTCTTTCTTCTCCTTTTCTCCTTCCTCTCTTCTCAGTTTTTTTGCTTGAAAATCAGGTGACTTTTCGTTGACAGACCTCACACACACACACACACACACACACACACACACACACACACACACACACACACACACACACAGAGTTTAGTGGGGCCCTACAGAGTTGTACTTCTCTCCCAGCTGACAGCTTCTGTCCTGGGGCAGACAACCAGCAAGCACTGGGCCCCCTATTCTCATCTGCTCCGTGCCGACTCCCTCTGTCTCTCTCTTTTTCTGTCTCGCTCTCTCACACACACACAAGTTTGAGGTGTAAACTGCTGCTATGCCTCGCAGCTCAAACTACTGAGGAATGAAAAAAGTAAAGCCATGAGTAAGAAACAGAAGAAAGTAACAAAAACAATGAAGCTGGGGGGCCTATTTTTTAAGTGTTACACACCGTTTAACATGCACACTATACTATATATGTATACTATTACATATATACAACATACACATATCTGACATGGAGTTGATAGTTGATAGATACTTTAAAGTAAGGCTTTGCTCCACTTTGCCCTCTGTTCTTGGAGTCTACTGCCTCTAGCAGCATCACACACCAACACACAAACAGACACACACTTGCTGGTTTATAGCCCTACAAGAGAAACACACACAGGCCAATGAATGCACACATCAGAGCAGGTTTTATGAAACATTTGTTAGTGCTGGCCTGCCATGTGTGCAGCATCAAAGCAAAGACAGCCAATAAAGCCTTGGTTTATAGTAAACCATTTACTGCAGCCCGCTCTCTCCTGCAAATGCGCCAACAAAAAGTTTCACTTCACTAGATTACAACAGAAGTTATTAGAGAAAATGATCGACACCTACCGCAGTTGTTATGTGCATTCAAAACTTTTGAAATTGTTCTCGGGGGCTACATTAAGCCAAACACATCAAAGGGATAATGGTACGTTGAAAATACAGAATAATGATAAAATGATTATCTGGAGTTACAGTTAAGAATGCCCTCTAGGCTTTTATTCAACGCCAAAAACCGAAATGTGTTTACTGATCTGGAGAGTTTACTTCAGTTTATTAAGACTGTAAGAAACTGCAAAACACTAGAAAATGGCTAAGCGATTAGCATACTGTCAGTACAGCAGCCAGGTCCTGCTTTGGTAGAAACTTTGTTTTATCTTTGACTGACACTGCTTGGATTAAAGTAGCCACTGTATAATGTACAATAACGCACTGAGAACAGCAGGATTTTTTGGCGAGATTTTTTTGAAAGCTGTCTGTGTGTGTGTGTGTGTGTGTGTGTGTGTGTGTGTGTGTGTGTGTGTGTGTGTGTCTTAAAGTATAGTGGAAGTGGGTCAGAGACACTGGATATGAATGATTTAGTATGGAGAGAGAAGACGGGACGAGAGACCATCAGAGAGAATTGGAAAAAGTGAGAGAGAGCGAGAAAGAGAGTGTTAGGAAAATAGGTTAAAGCTGGTGCATAAGATAAGTGTCTGTGTGTGTGTGTGTGTGTGTGTGTTTGAGAGGGAGAGAAAAGCTCCCCTCAAGGAGCTGTTGTACATCAGAGAGGCTTAAAGAAAGACAGCGAGAAGGCTTACATACACACACACACACACACACACACACACACACACAGAAAGAAACAGCATTGACAGGGAAGGGAATAAAATAACTGGAGGATTTGGAGGGAAAACAAATCAAAGAGACGTGAAGAGGGAGAGAGGGAGGGAGAGAGACAAAGGCAGTATGAGGGAGCGAGAGAGAGAGAGAGAGAGGAGGGCAGGTGGGACTACTGCATGACAGAATGAGGATCTGTTCTTGACACATTTCCCCTTTTTCTCGCTCCCTTTTTTCTCTTAAGAAAAAAACACTCTCTTCTCTCACTCCCTCACCTCTCTCTTTCTCTGTCTCTCTCTCACACACGCATTTAAAAACACACACTGTGACTAATAAGAAAGGTGTAAAAATGCATTATCCATGGTTCGCGGGAGTTTGCTCTTTCCATGGGACCACACACACACACACACACACACACACACACACACACACACACACACACACACAGAGTCTGAGAAGTGTGACTAAAGATGCAGCTTTGTCTTGACTGTGGTTCTTTACAGTAAATCTATTTCTACGCTTTGCTACAGCGACCAAGACATCTGCTTACAATCTGTCAGCACAAACTCGCTCCTGTAACAGTAATGGACACCTGCAACTCCCAAATGTTCATGAAAGACATGAATAAAGCAAACATATTTGCTTTATTTGACAATGTGAGAGTGACAAATGTGTTTCTGTCGATCTACTGTATCTATAGATGCTTCCCTGTGGTGTGGCTCTACTCTACTGCCTGTTGGTCAAACTGCTCAAAACTAAAACGGGGTCAGCAGTGTTTTAAAACCGCTTCAGTAATGAATGGAGTAGCAGTTATATTAATTATCTTTAACAGCTAACTTTGCCATTTTAAGAGCAAAATATAAGCCTGATGATTGACTTCATTATCAGAGTTTGTCTGGAACATAATCCATTGTTTTTATTTAATTCATCTTGCACGTTCATGTGCTCACTTTCTTTGTTCTCTGTGTGTATCTACTGACTTGAATGCCTCACTGTGAGCCAACTTTCCCATTAAGGAGGATAAAGTCTTGAAAATGAAAAAATGAAAATCTTTACATTGGAGTTGTGCAGTAATTTATAACCATGATTATACTGTTGATGTCAGATGCGTCAGGTTATAATTCTGTCTATTTCTTGCTCCATATCACGTCTTTCTTGCTCAGTATCTCTTTCTTTCTTTCTGTTAAACAAGCCAATGTCAAGTCTGTCACTGTTCTCCTCTGCCTGTCTGTCTACTGCAGTTTTATTATTTCCAGAATAGAAATGTAATCGCTTGGCACTCGTAACGTGCAATCAGAGGCTTTGAAAAAAAATGCATGTTTTGTTTTCTACTTTTTGATATGTTTTCCCTCTTCATTGCTCCCTCTCCCTCTTTAATTGCTGTTTAATGGTCTGTTTGATGGCCTGGCATGCACAACCTGTAATCAGCCGAGGAAAACAGGCAAGTTTAGGTTTTGCCGCATCCTTTTTTCCCTTTATCTGTCCTTTCTCCCCACTTGTTTCTTTTTGTTCTGATGTGTTTGGTTCTCTTCCATCTTTCTAAACATTTTACTCTTGTTCTCGGCTCCTTGTACTTGTTTTAAACCCCACAGCTCAATTTCGTATACTTAACTGGTGGGAGAGCTCTGCAACACATGTACAGATTACACACAAAATTACAATACAGAAGAGTCAGCACTATAAAACAAGACCTTCTCTTTTTCTCTGCTGTATATTCAGCTGAAGATCACTGGTTTGCAAGGCATCAGAGACTTTCAGAAAACCCTGCTATTTGAATACAACTTCTAACTGAAGCACATCTTTTATTGCTTCCATTTTCCCGATTCAATCTCTCCCTCAGTTTCTCACAAGGGAGAAGAAAAAAATCAAAAAGGACAGAGGAAGACAGCCAGAGTCAGAGAGAAGAAGAGGGCAAGAAAGGCAAGTACAGAGAGCGCAAAAAAAATGGAGAGAAAAGAGTGAGATGGAGAGCGAGGCGCCCTGATTTGAGCTTGTAAGACTAAGTGTCAAAACTGCGTGCCCCTTTTTGTCATACTAAGCTCTCAACATGTCTGTCATACACACACACAACAAATACACACACACAGAGACTTGCTTTGGCACACTGTGGATTAATCTCATTGCTGTCTGAGGGGATCAAAGCGCTTGTCTATGGCTTATGGCAGCACACCAAAAAGGTGTGCTGCCATAAGCACGTGTACATGCATTTGTGTGGGAGGATGTATTTTTATGCATGTGTGTGTGTGTGTGTCTGTGTGTATGTGTGTGTGTGCATCTTTGTGTGGGTATACATCTCCAAGCATTCCTCTGGGACTGAAATCTTCTAAGCAGTCATGCTGTCTCATCTGTTTTTTTTAAGTGACTGTGTGTATGTGTGTGTGTCTTATTTCTGAAGGCAACATGTACTTGTAATGTTGCTGTTATGTGGGATAGCTGTTGTGAGTGTGTGTTTGTGTGTTTGTGTGCATCTTTTACACGTTGCAGTCCTATTGTTAGTGATGGCTTTCAGGCTGTCTGGAGCAGAGCTGTCGTTCCACACACACACACACACACACACACACACACACACACACACACACACACACACTATTGATTAGTTTCAGTATGTAGTGACAACAGTGAAGACACAGGCAGACAGATAGCGAGAAATGCAGCCTGCCAGACAGAAATCAGGCGATAATGACGTTTTCAGACAGAGAGATGGATGGAAAGAGGCAAAGAAAGAATAAGAGTTGAAAAAGGGTGAAAGGAGGGATGAAGTGAAGGAGGGACGGCAGGAATGAAGGGAGGGATGGCGGAAGAGGTGTAGGGAGAGGTTTGAGGGTTAGAGAGAGGCTGGGTGGGAGATAAAACAAAGAACAGAGCAGCAAAGGAGAAATAAACAAAATTTATAGTGTTCACCTTGAGGCATCAGCCAAGGCTCTCACTGCAGGAGGCAGAAGACAGCGCAGCAACTTGGTGTTTCTGCAGACGTGCTTTATAGTCTAATTGTACATGTGGCGCTAAACTGTGTTTTTGTGTAAACAGACTCAGATTGTCCTAATTCTAGATGCTTAATCCACTAAAAGCTTCATTTTGATATTCCTTTGGGCATATAGAAGATCTAGTTCCAGTAAATCAGAATAGTTTTAGGCATTGCTGGCTGTAATCCAAATTTCAGTGAATCACTACCCAGCACCTGATTTGTCACAGCCTGAGGCAGCCTCCCCCACACAGAGAACACAACTAAAATATCATGTTTTATTTCCCCTACTAAAGCACACAAGAGTAACGTTAATCACTTTGTTGCCTGTTGCTGGAAGCCTTGACCATTTGCATCGGCAGAAAACATTGTCAAGTGCATCGCTGCCCTTGTTTCTCTACAGCAGGGTCTTTTCACTGTGACGCTTCTGTTTTCTTTTGTAATAAATGGCCTTTTCAAGCATCATTAATGGTACAATCACCATAACAACCTTGCAAATAAACAGAAATCAGTGTCTCGCTGTTTTATGTTTAAGAACATTTGCTGCAACAGATGAATTCTGATTCTAATGCTCATAAAAATGCAATACTTGTCTGGTAAAAATAATGACCAATAAATTAGTCGACAATTTTGTGCATAAGGTGAAAAGGGACTTTGCATGAATGAATACAGGGGAGGAAGACATAACGTAAGTGGTTATACATTCAATATATAGCATAGCATAGCAAGATTGATGGATGAACGGAAGGGGCGAGGGAGACGGAGATGGAGGAAATAATTTCTTCAGGATATCACGCAGTTTTGTTGGCTCGACTAAGTTGTTGTTGGACAGCTGTCTTTCTCCTCTTTGCTTTCCCTCCTTTTCTCTCTGCCATAAAACAAATTCTGCCTCTGTTCTTTCATTTTATTATCCTCCTACTGCCCCCCCTCCCCAAAAAAGAGATTTATAACTCTTGCCCTGACCTCTTTACTTGCTTTTCTTCTCCTTGTTTTGTCCACTCTTCACTCTTTTCCTCTTCTTGTTTTGTGACTTCTCCTCTCCTGCCCATCTTCTCTCCTCTAACCTCCTATCTTGTCTGCTTTTTGTGTCCTCTCCTCTTCCCGACTGTTCTGATATCACGTCCAAACTGTGATATTCACACTAATTCAATTGGCTATTTCGAAATCGAGAAATATTTGCTAAACCCCATTTTAAATTAATTTACACATGAAGAATGCTTTCGAACTGAAGCATAGAAATCATATTATTTTGCTTCTTCACATGATATCAAAACTATTATAACTGAAAGGCTTCTTACAGTGGTCCTTTCTTCTGATTCTGCGATCTTGTGATTGAAAGAGATAACACAAGTTCAACAACTTCTTCCTATTTTGTCTTCAATATTTTTGCATTAAACTGTCACACTTAGCGTACATGTTTTCACGTTTACTGGAGTCATGCATGAAATGATCCGAACCACAACCATTGCTGTAAACACTGTTTACTTCTCAACAAACCAAGTTCTGTTCATAATATGTTCAGGAATCAAATGACCTTTTGGCCCTAAACTGTGTCTCTCAGGCTGCATGAAAAGGTTGCAAACTATCTCTAAACATTCACTTTCACTTTTGTCTGTAATATTTACAATAAACAATGTGAGAGGAGGTACTGTAAGTGAGGAAATTTGTTGCATTTCTTTGGATCTTTTTGCCCTGAACTTAGTCTCTCAGGCAAAGCAAATGACAAGGTTGAAAACTGCTGTTTGAGCAAAGCTGCTGCAAATTCACTGGAGACAAACGAGGAGAGGCGGTTGCAATATTGACAATAAACCATGTGATAGTCCAACTGTTTTAAGATGTTTAACTGCAGTGTGGGTGTCACTGTGTTGACAAGATGTGTTTTAATCACATTCAGTGACATAAGAGGGGAAATTTCCAAAGTAACTGTCATCACGGTAAAAACACAAAATTAGGAAAAGGTTGCAAATAGCTGAAATTGTCTATTATAACTTCATTTAAAGGTTTTTTTTTTTGTTTATCCAAATCAAACGTCAAATGATAGATGGTGTTGTATGTTGTACATATTAAAAAGCCTTTTGAGGTAATTTTGTCATTTTGGGCTATTTATACTAAATTGACTTGACTACAACCTAAACTTACAATCCAAACAATAAGTTTTAGAAACTTATTGTCTCCTCTTTTATCTTCACCTCTAAAAATACTCTCCAAAAGCCAAACAAAATCTTCTGCATATGAGTCTTATATTAATCAAGTCTTGTTGGACATTGTACTGCATTGGAAGTTATAACTCAATTTTTTAGCTACATACCTGTATCAGAGAGACGTGCATGCGTGAGCTAGAAGCAGGGCAAAAGGCTCAGAGAGAGCAGCAGAGTGAGGTGGAGATGTGTGCTAAATGTCAGTAAAGCAGAACAGCGGAGAGTAAAATAGACTTTAATTCATCCAGATTGGGATTTCAGACCTGAAGCCCTGCTGTTACACACACACTGTCAGCACATTCCTCCAGCTGGCTGCAACGCGCACGCACACACACACACACACACACACACACACACACACACACACACACACACACACACACACCTGCATACTCCAAACTGCACAAACACATGACAACACACATGCCCACAAGCACACATGAGGCTGGGAAGAAAACGAGCATGTGCATATTTAATGTATATCACAAAGAAAACATGTCTGTGTGTTTTACGAGTGTGTGTGTGTGTGTGTGTGTGTGTGTGTGAAGGTCACTGCAGATGATTTATCAGTGGGAAAGACACATGTTGGGGCCCTGCAGGGCAGATGTGTGTATCTGTGTGTAGGACTGTTTGTGTATTTTCTGTCTCTGGATTAGTGTGTATTGGTGTGTGTGTGCCCATCCATGCGTATTTACATGTGTGTGGATATAATCTGTCCACACACACACATACACACAGACAGACAGACACATGCAAATTAACAATATGCATGGCATAAAGAAGACATATATAACCAGATGGTGAAAACTATGGCGCAAAGATAGACACTCACACAATTACATTACAGTGTGAGTGTGTGTGTGTGTGTGTGTGTGTGTGTGTGTGTGTGTGTGTGTGTGTGTATGTGTGTGTTTATAAAGCAATAAGAGGAGGAAAGGGAGGAAACACGAGAAGGAGAGAAACGAGACCGAGTAGTTGGTATATATTTCTGCATGAGAGTGAGTGTGTGTGTGTGTGTGTGCATGTGTGTTAATATATTCTATGTCTGTCCCAGAAACCTCTGCAACATGCTGTATCATATATCATGTCTTACAGTAACATTAAACCATACACCAATGTAAAATCGGGCAACAAATCAGACATCAAACCCCGAAGAGTTACGGCAGCCTGTGTGTGCTGAGACAGTTTCATGTGCATTACACCAAGATATATGGACACAGAGGACGCAGCCACCTTAAACATCTCATGTTTTACATGTGGGAAAGACAGAAACAAATGACGTATTTGCTGACCAAACCCTAATGTCTTGTGAAAAATATATGAGCAATGGCGTAACGTACATAACTCACAGAAAGACAACTAGCAGCTACCTGAAACATCTAAACTTTCCACTGAGGGGGGAACAGACACAAAAAACACAATATCCCAAATACGTGGGAAGAATATCTTACTGCAGCCTGAAAAATATCATGTATTATGCAAAGGCAGAGCATGAAAGTGTTGATTTTTTTTCAGTAAGTTGTCAAACAATCACACATGAATGCAACAATTTCTTTGTAAGGCCCTGCAAGCGATTCATGGGAGCTTTTTAGGGAGGAATTTCCAGTGTGTTCTGGGTGAGAAAACTGCAGCTACTTTCAGAAAACAACCAGTATAAAGGTGGAAACAGTAGAAAAAGACAGTGGTATGGAAGTGTTGGTAACACTCAAAAGACAAACAAACTGCTGGCCAATGCGGACCACTGTACCAAAAAAAAATTAAATTAAATTAAATCTTCAGTATAGGTGGGATGGAAATACTGTTTGAGCACAGAGAGGGAAAAAGGAGTAACAAACTCTTCTGTAAGGCCTGCTGCCAGAGATTTTATGATTTAAATTTAAGGACAAATGGTGTTTACTTAGATGGTAATGTACCAATATGTGTCATTTCAAAGGTCAGTAAAACCTGCCCCAAAAGGCACCAAAATACCCCTATTAGAGTAACATCAAGGGTGCAAAAAGTGCCTTCTGAAAAAGTGACTTGTGCAGACACAGTAGTATTAAAAAATCCAAGATACACAACTTCTTTGTAGAAGTGGTGTGTTAAGAAGTAAAAAAAAAAAATTAATGTCAAATGTAAAAGGTCAAATAAATAATTTGCAGTCACATACTGAATGAATAAGTCATTGCTATGTGTCACATGACCGAACATATAACGTGCAGTCTACTACAGAAACACCAGAGACGATGAGCAGAGTAAATATTTGGTCTCTGACTGTACAGTATGATCTGTGTATGGAAACACACAGTCACACCACAATTCAGAGTTGGGACAAAGTGGTGACTGGAGCCTTATAGTGATGTTAACCACAATGGATTTATACACATGCATACACACATGTGCATAGTATGCCATTGGGACAGTGAAGTTAAACGACAGATTGAACTGCCAACTGGAGACTATTAAATCTAATGCATGTGTGTAAGGTGGTCTGTGTGTATGTGTGTTTGTATATTGTTATTGTGCGTTTGTGTGGTCTGTGTTTGTATGTGCGTGTACATGAAGTAAGGATGCATGTGTGTGTCCACTCCTGTGTGTGCCTGTTACATAAATATTCATCATGGCGCCTGTATTTTCTTAAAAGGAACGCTGGACAAGTCAGATGTCAATAAATCAATCATAGTGTACTTGCACACGTGCGCGCTCACACATGCAAATTCACATGCGAAAACAAGGTCACGCATTCTGAAGCGCTGATGCCTGTAATAACCACACGGGTCATTACTACGGCGATAAAATGGCCAATAACTTGCTCACCTGGCCTGTGAATGGACATGCTGCTGCACACACACACTCTCTGTCTCTCTCTTGAAAACAAAGAAATGCAAATTTGGTAGAAAACGCAGATGACAGAGTGCAGGAAAACTAAATCACAGTGCATGCCCTAATTTTCCCATAATGCCACAGTAAAAGATAGTCCCGATGTTTGAAAAGGCAGGACATGCTAACACGGACATTATCCTTGGCTTCTATTTCAGCCCAAAGCGTCGTTCCACTAAATTAGACCTGGTTGTAAGGTCTCAGTGTGGATGTAAAACAGCAGAAAATACATGGACTCATCGGACTCCTGGACTCCTCTTAGCTGCACTTAAAATGCAAACCCATCTATTAAAATTACATTAAAACTTACACTGAGTTACAGCATGTGCATGAGTGTGTGCGGGTGTCTGTGTATGTAATCAATCATATGAAGAGCTAGACCGCGGTACATGGTTATTGCATTAACACACTGCTTACTTCTATGGCTTTGAAGTGCAGAGAGAAAGAGAGAGGAGATAAAGGAAGAAAGGAGAGAGAGAGGTAAAGACAGGAAGTAAGAGGAAAGAGAGAGCTGATGAGGTGTCGGGTGAATATCATGTCAGTGTGACCAGTGACAACCTTCCTGGGACACTGAAGCAACATGGGAAACTGCTGGACATATCATAAGAGTTTCTAATTTCAGGGAAAGTGTTGAAGGTTGTGTCTGAGCTTTAACAATTAGAGTAACTGACAACTGGTTGGAAACTTTATACTGTATGTGTTGACTGGTGTGCCAAGAGGTGAAAGTGGAGGTGAAACAATACAGGAAAGTAAATACATTGTAGAATCTGATCCATGTCTAAACTGTCCATCCAGCTCAGTGAGTTCCAAACACTCATATTTTTTAAGTTAAAAAGACTATTATTTCACCAGGAGTATTTTTCTGGTTAAAAGAAGGTTCCAATAATTGTCCACAGCAAGGTCTGTGAATCATTCAGAGAACTTTTGCGGTTTATTTTTTAATTAATTCATTTTCATTGATGCTTTGAGGAGCACAAACAAAATTCCATTTGAGTGGGATATCTCAAAACCTGAGCATGTAAAACTAAAACTATGCACAGCCTAAGAATGCTGTGGATTAGAGGAAAAATATGTTTTGCTGTGATTTGGGTGAATTAAGCTTGTTTTATGTGCATATGAGTGTGTCTACATCTGCATAAAGGGTTAGAAAATGGAGAGATAAATAGATTCAGGAACTGACGAATATGTAGGTAGATAGAAAGAATTTTTTTACACAGTGTGTTTGCGTCTTTGGAAACATGACAAATGACATAAGTCAATGATAATGTTCAGCTGGTTTATACGCTAATATAAACAAAAGTAATAAAATGTGTGTGTGTGTTTGTATCCTTACTTCATCTCCAGGACCTCCTCCAGGTGTTTCCGCCTCTCGGCCCGCAGGGCGGTCAGGTGACCTTCCTTCTCGGCCAGTGAGAGTTGAGTTGATGACAGCTTGGCTTTCATCACCTCCAGTTCCTGTTTCACCTTCTCCATGGCAACCAGCAGGTCCTCCACCTGACACACACACACACACATAAACTGTAAGACATTTCAAACATGACTTCTGCTTTTTCCAGCTTCTCTGTCTCAATCTGATATTTTTTTTGTTTCAGTTTTCCTTCAACTTTCCCTTTATGTTTATGTGTGTGTGTTGTGTCTTCCTCTCTCTCTCTCTCTCTCTCTCTCTCTCTCTCTCTCTCTGTGTGTGTGTGTGTGCATCTGACAGCTACTCTGCTTTTGAAATGTTCTATAACAATTTCTCTGTTTTTACATGAGTGCTCGATTGCAGAACATCAAATGTGTCATTTTTCTTTTCCGTGTTTTCTTTTCTCTCTTTATGTTGTTTCTCTTCTCTGATATATACTTTATCTAAGTCTCTCTCTGGGTGTATATCAGTTTGTCAGTTTAATGTCTGTGAGTGTCGAGGTCACTGTATTTCTCACAGCGTGACGACGATCTGGCCTGCCACCACACACACACACACACACACACACACACCATCGAACAGATGTGCCCACACAAATACAGCAATACACACACACATTTTCTCTTTGGATACTTCTTTCTCTCTTTTGTGGTTGTATAGTCTCTGTATCTGAAGTTTTGAAGTAGAAATAAAGGAGAGCAAGAACATCAGACAAAAGACAGAAGAAAAAGCATTAAGACACAGAGAAAGACAATCACAAAGATACGTAATTCTTACGTCATATCTACCAATATAGTTTCTGCCGTTCCTTGAACCAACAAGTTGTTGGGTGCTGTTCTTTAAATATCACTGCAATCCTGTCATTTTCTCTTTCAGACTGAAGATGCTGCACTTTGGTGGAGTTTACAGAGTCTTTCTCTGCTGCTATCTCAACATATATTGTTATACATTTACAAATGGATTTTCACTCCTTTCAGAAAAAGAAACATAGGGCTGATGAGAGATGGAAAATGAGGATGAGAAAGGAATGGAGGCAAATAATCCATAATATTTTCTTCATTCAGTTTATCTGGTTTATCATTGCTGGTAAAAGATTCTTCTGTACGATGGGTAAAGGAGGTCTTCTATAACATCAGAATAAATGAATCAATGAACAAATGAGCAATCAAATCAAGGTCTGATCCAGATGAAGAAACGTTTTGCACCCTTTCCACATTAGCTGTACCAGTTCACTGGCCAACACGTAAAACATAACAGTGGCAGTAAATGAGGATTTGTGTTAACTGTACTTCCCATCCTGCGGTTCACTAAAATAGAAGTGGAATGAATGAAAAGCTGAATGAAAAGGTATGAATGACTGATGAAATATACGGCTGAATGGATGAATAAAAGGCTGGTGAGTGAGGTTTGTGATGATTGTTTGTTACCTTTGACCACCTAAAGCCGGCTGTGGTGAACTCATGCATTGGAATGTGAGAGAGCTGCATACAAAAAGAGCAGAGAGAGAGAGAGAGAGAAAGACGGGGTAGGAGAGAGAAAACAGAGAAAGGGAAGGGGATGTTGACAGCGCAAGAGAGAGTATGAGAGAAATAAAAGACAGGGAAGGAAAGAGAATGAGTGCAGAAAGGGGGAAAGAGCAAAGGTGGACATAAAAAGAGGGATACAAAGAATAGGTAAAGAGAGGGAGGGAGAAAAGACAGTATAAAAGTAGGAGAGAGGTGTAAAAGAGGACAGAATCAAGAGGAGGAAAAATCAAATTAGTGAATAATAAGCAAGAATAATAGGGCACAAACAAAGGTGATTAGGAGGAGAAAAGAGAGGGGGAGATATGATTAAAACAACAAACATGCAGGGAGGAAAAGCAGAGAAAAGTTGTAAAAATGCTCAAGTGAAAACATAAACTGCAGCAAAAGGGGAGACAAATGCTAAGCACATGAAAGAGAGAGATAAAAAGATAAAAGAAAGTGCAGACAGAGCGCAAAATAATGAGCAGTCAGAAACACAGGCAGCGTTAAAAATGCAATTCAGACAGAAGAAAGAGGAGGGGAGAGGAGAGGAGAGGAGAGGAGAGGAGAGGAGTAAAGGAGGGGACAGATGACTGAGAAGGGAAGAGGGAAAGACCTTTGGCCGACATCAGAGATGTAGAGATTGAAGGATGGAGGGATGCAGGGAGGGGTGAGGAGTGATGAGGCCCGGCTGGAAAAGAAGGAGCTGGAGGGGAGGAGGACAGCAACCCCTTCAGTCTTCTGAATGTGTGTGTTTGTGTGTTTTTGTGAGTAAGAACCTTATTTTAAGAGGAAAAAATTAAACAAGAAAGAAAGAAGAAGAAGGTGCACTGAGTTCAAGAATTAAAATAGTCTGGTTAATAAAAGACAGAAGGAGAAGAGAACGTCTGTCTTTAGTTTGAAGAGACAGATGGCGTGTGTCATACTGTTGACTCATTTCTGTCTCACAAACACACACACACACACACACACACACACACACACACACACCTTTCTTCTGTGATCACACATATAGTAGTGACTCATGTCTAGCAGAAAAGGTTTAGTATATTTTCATGTGGTCTTGGTCAACCAAATTTGCCAGGCAAACCCTATCCATGGGATAGTCCCTCACACACACGCGCACACACACACACACACACACACACACACACAAACACACAGGTTCTCAACATACGGCTGCATATTAAAGGTGTGTGTGTATGTCGACCAATATGTAGTTAGGGCGTGTGTGTAAATGTGCCTGGTTTGGCTGCATTTGCATGTGTGTGTGTGCCAACGTTATAATAAGTAATGTGTGTGCCTTTGAACAGGCCGTCCTCATTAACGGAGGAAATTGTCTCTCCCTCTGTCACCATTTTATAAATCATTATGTGAAAGGTTAATTGCAGTGACGCAGCTATAAAACGGGAACACAAAAATATTTATTTACAATTTACTTGTGTATATAGAGACACGTTTCCAGTTAGAAAACCAAAGTCGCGTCCATCTGGCTCCTGCTGAATGCAATGTTGTGCTGCTGCTGTTTAAATAGCAGTTAGCACTTCTTTCCGCCATGTTTGTGCATGTGTGTGTTGGGAGGAATGTGTGTATGTATGTGGGACGCTGTCTTGTGTATTACTATCCTGTCTGTGAGCACCGCGTGAACATGTGTGCACGTGTGTCTGTGCCGAAAGGCTGAGTTAGTGTTGTTGATGTTGGGTGAGGGCTTCTCTGAGTGTTTGGCTGCCATCTCCACTCGTTCACCACAAGCTGACGTTTCTTCTCCTTGCTCCTTCACTGAAGCATTTTAACATGAGGACGCTCTCCAGCACCCTGTCCTGGCCTAAATGGCCTCAGTTCTGTCTAATTAAAGCTGCCACTTGTAGCATTTTGAAGTATTTCAATATGTTGCTGCCAAATTAAATGTGATAGCTTGGCACAGTTAGTGTAAACAAATTAAGCCACAGTCACCTTCAGAAGGATAAACATGTTGGACGTGATCTTTCCTTCACTTGTTCAAATCTTTGCTATTGTGAAAACCCAAAGCTTTAGGCCTGTTTGCTCTGATAGAGGACCCAAATCCTCTCTGCAACTGTGTCTTTGTTTTGTGGAATTGTAATTAAGCTTACTTCTGCATCAACTGTTTTGACCAAATTGTTCCAGGAACTGTGGAACCACAGGAACTAAACTAGGAACTAAAGGTCCCTTTGGCGTATTCTTGTTTGTGAACACTCGTCTTCAATTCAATCTTCTCAGTTTTATGGTTATTTATTTCTGCTTTTGTAGGCTACATGAAACAAATAGCAAATAAAGATTTGTTTCTCTTCTTCACTCACTTTGTTTGCACACACTCTCTCTCTTTATCTTGCTTTTTTGGGTAGTCTGGAAGCCAAACAACATAACTTTGATACTAGTGGCAACCAGTGCTTGATACCTGTGTGAATTAAGCTGCAGACAAGTTTTAGCAGCCATAAGGTTTGTGTTTGACCGATCAGTGACGATCAGCTCAAGTCCGCCCCAAGAGTTTCTGGGCCATCAGAAAGTACTACCCCCTGAGCAGGGACTTTTTTGACACCAGAAACTATGAGCAAGGAACTAAATTTAGACCGTCGCCCCTCCAGTCTAAATGCAGGTTATGTTGCTGAGTTCCTGAAATGGTTCCTGGGGCCCCAGAAAAGTCACTGCGGTGTTAACTGGCTATATGAGACTGTCCTCCCAAGAAAAAAATGACAGAGTTTTAGCAAATACCGCAAAATGAGATATGTTTACATTCCAGGTAAAAAAGCCCTCTAGCAGCCGGTATGACTTTGTCCATCAGTAGCAAAGGAGGAACTCAGGTGACGTTGTTATAGAGCTGCAAAGTCTGCAAAGGGAGGAGGTCAGGATGGATGGACGTGTCAACAAAACCTCTGACTTCCACACGGTAGACCAAGTTCGTTTCCCAATTCCTATCACCAGTCAACGTTGCTGTTCTTTGAACCATGACCGCAGTCGTTCTCTAACTTTAGCCATGTGGTTATTATTGTAACCATGATGACAAAAGTCACAAAAAGCGTTACTTTATAAAATGGATTTATCTTATAAATGACATAAACTGTACAAATGACGTCAAAATAGAATTTGGAGAACTTTTTGTGTAGGGCTATATATGTTAAAAAAATGCATGTGACTGGATGTTAAACAAGGCATCTATAGTTATAGTGAAGTGTTTTTTATGTACTTAACAATGCCACATACACATATTCAGTATCTGGGGTTTTTTTTGTTTGTTTTTTTGTCAAATATCCACCTCCAAAATTATCAGATCAAAAGATCCATGTGCATCATTTTAACCATGTTTTCCTGTAGAAGTTGGCATCTTTTAAACATAATCTGAAATAAACTTCTGTGAGTTTGAACGGTATCAGAAGAAGACACACTTGTTTTGTAAGCCTTGTTATATCTTTGCTAAGAGAGCATTTCGTCATGGCAATGACCAAATCAACCATCAACACTTTGCCTCTGTCTGTTCATCATTTTCTTACATCCACCCGCTTGTCTTTGCTCCTAGTCTGTCTTTCTTCTACTACATGTGTCTGTCTGAAACTTATTCTGCTGTGGCACCCATTGACATTAACCATGGATGAGGGTGTCAGCAGTAAAACATATGTTTGCATGCCTGTCTTTATGTGTCTGTCCAGAAGTAGCCTGGTAAGTAAAGGCCAGAGAGGCGGGCCAACATTTAGAGGCAGTAATAACAATGGAGTCCAGCCGTTTTGCCAACAGCTACAGCGGGCCATGTTTTCTCAGGGCAGTTTTCATCGTTATAGCCCACGCTGTTTTTTCCCACTTGTCAAAACCCATCCAGGCTCTGAGGAACATTTCCCATCTCCATGGCCTCGTTAAGTCACTGGTACTGAGGGGAACGACACCCACACTCCCACTGGTCTGAGGTTGAATCCACTAAACCCTTCCCTTCTGAGCCTCCCTTAACATCGCTATGAGCTTTCCTACTGTATCAATATAGATAAAAGACATTACAAATTGGAGTGGTCGGCTTGTGCTACATTTAAGAAAAAGCTGTTTGTGTGTTGGCGGCTGAAGTGGACAAAATACAAGCTGTTCTTTAAATAGGCATGTATTTACCTCTCCTCCAAATGAGGAGTGACTGGGCAAACACACACACAGAGCCACACCTGAATGAGCTCAGTTGGCACAGGGCATGTGTGTTGCCGCTGCCATTAGCCACTATTGGCATAGCAATGTTTAGCTATGTCAGAAAGAGTTTTTATGTTGCCCTGAAGATGTTTATCTGTGTGTGTTTCCTTGCGCGTCTGTCCAAATGTCCCGCAAAGGCAGAAAAATGAAGGAAATCCTCAGAAGTGTGGACGTTTGTGTATTATGTGAAGAAAAAATAACTGATAGGGGTTGAGTTAAAGGACAGGTTTGGGTCACACATTTACTGGTTGAGGGTAAGGATTCTCCTTAGACATGCAGCAACACACTTATGTGTATGTGTATTTGCTACTGAGTGAGACAGTACCTGTTTATCGGACTGTGTGCGTGCCTGCTCCTCCTGGGCGAGCACCACCTCTCTCTCCGCTGTGATCTGAACGCTTTCCCTCAGCGCCTCCTCCAGCTCCTCAATGCGCTCCTCCTTCTGACGGAGGGCGTCCTACAGAGAGAAAGTATGCAATGTAAAGAGAGCGCAAACTGTTGCAGCACTGAGACGATCAGTTGATTAATCCAGCATTTATAACACTAAGAGTCTACAGCCATGCTAACAGCCCAGGTTATGCTAACATCAGCGTGTTAACTTGCTCTCAGTGACAGTGTTAACATGCTAATGACCTTAACCTATTGACCTTAACATCCAAGTATAGTGTGTAAGCATGCTAACATTTGCTAAGTAGCACTCAAGACAAAGTATAGCTAAGGCTGATGGGAATTTCATTACTTTTGCAGGTTTTTGGTGATATACCAAAGTATAGGACTAATACAATTTTGACCTGATGATGACTAGTTAAGAGATCCTGAAAGTTATTACAATTCAGGGAAATTGAAAGTTTTGTGCCAATCCATCCAAAAGTTGTGGAGACAAAGTTACTCAAAACCACAAATGGCAACCTCATGGTGGCGCTAGAGGAAAAGTCAGTAGACCATGAATGCCAGTACAAAATTAGTTTCTAATAGTTGTTTAGATATCTCAGTCTGCTTACGCGGCTAAAAATGCCACACATTTGATGGTTCCAGCTTCTCAAATATCAGGCTTTCTTTGCTTTATATAACTGCAAAGTGATTATCTTGCATTATTTAGGTCTGGGAAATTGTGATGACCATTTTTCACAATTTTCTGACATTTTATAGACCATACATAATCGTTAATTGCAGCCCTAGATACTTGTACTACATACTTGTAATATACAGTATTATAATATGTTGTTTTCTCATCCTGGGTCATCAAATGGTTTCATGGTGTCTAAAAAGTATTAATTAAGGGAGGCTTTAAATTTAAGCATGCACTCATATACAGTACTTAGAGTACAACACTTTCCTTGATCTAACATCTTTCATATCTGACAGACTGTATAAATCACACCAGTTTCCCGTAACAGCAACTTTCCCTGTCACATCCTGCTTAAAATGTCCCCAGGGTGAAAACTTTGGACACTCCTCATTCCCATTAGCTGCTCCCAGCGACTGGAATAAGCTGCAAAAGACTCACAAATTAGACAATCGGATCTCCATCTGCCCCCGGGGACTCTCAGGAATTCCCAAATCACACATTGTCAGTAAAATCACAACATGAACTTCCCACCAATTCTCCATAAAGAGCCATTCTTCCTCTTGCCAGGCAACTGACTTTCCTGGTTAGATTAGAGTTGAATGAATAGCTGAGTGGGAGAGAGAGGATGAGACATTACAGCGGCCAAGACCAAACCTCCAGGTCATCTCCAACACATGTGCTGTGAATCTGAATCCAGCATTACTTGGTGTCTAACTATGCAGACTGAGATGGACTTTAATTGGATTAAATCTTCTTATTGTATTGAATTAAGTGTACGGTGTCAATTATACTCACATCCCATTTACAGTCTTCAGTGCTGGTTAAACTATGCAGAATGACTTACAATTGACACACATACTAGTCATGGTTGTAACCACTGCGGTCTCATAAGTCTGAGTGATTCACATAGCTATCAGCTCATCTCCTAACCACACACATACACATAAATGACAACTTCCAAACTCCTGAAACCAAAGATCAATCTTTGCAAGAGGGAGCATACGCTTATTCGCACAAACACAGTGTGTTTTCATCTGCCTCTAATCAGAGAGACCACTGAGGTTAACAATTACTGGAAGAGGAGAGGGAGGAGGAAAAGATGGGTGAGGAAAAAAAGGAAAGAGGAACTAAGAAAAGTAAAGAAAACCTGAAATGTGAAGAAAACCACAGTTGAAATCAAAACACCACACATGGTTGTTCATATTGTGGTTACTTGACACCCCAGCAGACAATTAGGAGATGCTCTCACACCACAGGAAGCATTTGAAAACCCGCAGCATTCACTACATAGTTTAATTCATGGGCCCCTTATGTCTCCTCTAATCACCTCTCTCCCTCACCTCCATTCTCTTCTTTACTTCTCCAACCATTTTTTTCCTCCTCCTCCTCCTCCTCCTCCTCTCCATCTTCCATCTGCTCTCCCTGTCAATCATCCTCTTCAGTTATCCACTCTCCAAGCGAGAGCTGCATCGTGTGTGTGTGTGTGTGTGTGTGTGTGTGCGAGAGAGAAATTGTGTTTGACATTGCCTCAGGCTGCTCCCTGTCACAATTGTCACGTTATGATGAAGCATTGTTGTGATAGCAGACAATATTCAAGGTAGGACAGAGAGAAGGAAAGAAACTTTTTCTGTCACACTTTTTTCACCCTCTCATACCCCACTCCAACCCCCCCATCACCCTCCTTTAACTCCCAGCTTCCTCCTCTTCCCTCCATACCTTTATCTGCTGGGAGCTTTCGTTCAGGTTGTCCTCTCTCTTCCTGGCGTCCTCCATCATCTGGGCGTTCTTGCTCTTCTCCAGCTGCTCCTTGTGTTTCATGTTGGCCACCTTCTTCGACTGGTCCTTCATCTGCCTGCACACACGCACACAAACGCAAAATACAACGTCAAAGTCAATGCATCACCTACGTTTTGTATCTCTAAACACTCCCAGGAGACATGAGTCATGCTTCATTGTGCAAAGTTTTGAAAATCTCACTCCCGGTAATTCTGTGTTTCAATACAGACAGGACATTAACGCAGGTGTCAAGAGAACAAATACAGTTTTGACTTATTATTAAAGGGGAATGTTTCCCTATTTTTGTGACAAATTAGATTCTTGTATGTCTTTAAAATTGTTTACCAGTTTGGGTCTGTTTGGCATTCACAAATTTAAGAATTGCGATATTCATGTATATGGTATTAGTAGTAGTTACATGGTAAGCACACATCAGAGAGGATAATTGAGCTCCAATTATTTTATTGCATCACTGGCATTTGGACCACAGACATTTAATATTAGAAAGCAGTTTTTAAATATATATTACAACATTAATATTTACATACATTACTTCTAAGAGTATGTCTCAAAAATGTTCAACTGTCTCAATCACCTCACTTAAAAACAGTAATCTAAAAGTAAGAGCCTTGAGGAAATGGACAAATGGGCCTGTATTCATTCAGCCACTTAGATTATGTCCCAAAAACGCACAAATGCCTCAATTAAATAGTGCATCCTGGTGTTCAAGTCCAGCCAGAAACCTTAGTTGCATGCCATTCCCCCTCCCTTTCCCCTTAATCTTCTCAAATAAAGGCAAAAAAAACCTTTCAAAAATGTCTCAGTAATCTAACTTAAAGAAGGCAGAATTATATCCAACACAATCCAGATTCCCCAAACCCTAAATTAGAAAAATTACGGTATGCACTAAATGTCATTATTTTCTTCCTGATTTGATATCACATTGAGAAATTGTTGAGAACGGTGCTGTTTCATCAAAACAAAATTAGAGAAGCCATAAGAAGTACCAGCTTTATGCTTCAACGGCATTAAATACCATTGACTCCACATGTATGCACACAAACACGCAACAACCAAACTGAACGCACCTGTATTCTCTCACAAGCAGAGCTGACATTTAATATATAGAGTGGAACCGTCTCTCACCAAACATATTCACGACACGCTGTCTGTTAGTGCCATTAAGATGATACCGCAAGATAATCTGATTAACTATTCTGTGCAATACAATGCTGTAATGAAATCCCGTAGGGACAATATAATGTAACGATCAGTAAAGGAATTCAATAAAAAGCTATGAATTAATGACTAGATGACATTTGAGATTTCTCCATAGCGGGAAGAATGAAGGTCTTTTCACGGAGGGATTGCTGGGTGTCGGGAAGCAGAGTCTAAATCATCTGGGGAATGAAGGGGAGAGAGAGCAAGAGTAAAAGAGGGAGAAGAGAGAGAGAGAGAGGGATTCCTCATGGGAGCAGCAGGGTTGGGAGATGGAGAAAGGGTTTAATCCCTGTTTAAGCTGTCTGGAAGCCATTGTGGCTCTGTCACAGACCTACCAGCTATCACACCAGCTTGACTTGATCAGGACCTTGCATACCTTTCACACACACACACACACACGCACAGATGTCAACTAACCCAAGCTAATGCCAGTGAGGTTTAACGGCGTCTACTGAATCATGACACAGATGAAAGATAAGTTAAACACAAAGGATACACGCATACACGTGTAGGCGCATGCACACGCCGCCACACACAAAGACAAAACTAAACTGCGGACTAACACGTTAGAAACTGATCAAACTCAAAAAAAGTCATTCTTTTTTCGCTCTGCATACATATGTGAGTCTTTTGTGAGTTTGCTTTTTTTTAAAATGCTTTTTACAGGCTCGTAGATGAATCCATTTTCTTCACTTCCATTGCTGCAGCTGCCAGTAAAAGAGCTGATCTTCAGTGATGGGAATCCATAGCAAACTCTGTCTCACACCGGCAGCAAAGCATGTGCACTCATGGGAAATCATTTTTACGAGCCGTACACTGCATATTTTGTTTACTAAGGTGTAAACAGGTTCCAATTGTCACATGACCTTTGACCTTTGTCTGTGCACCACAAAGCTCTGAGCTTAAATCCATGAATTTGCAATCCTACGATCTCACAGTATGCTGTTTCACTTATTCCATTTTCACTGCTTTACTCCTTTGAGAGCAATCTTCTGTCTGAATTCATAGGAGTATAAAGTTTATTTGTTTACATCCAGAGTGATATACATATTCTAGTGTCTACATATTTCATGACACCCCCTCTCTTTCATCTTTCGTGTCCATCCAAGCCATAAACTACCTGCTAAACTAACCTAAAGTAATGGGAGTAATCCATCAAATGGCTTTTACATCAGCATCAATGCCAGAAAAGTTGAGAAATGATATTGGCAGAGGATGGTAACATAAAATCCTCTATGTGTTTGCTAAAAGGTCCAGGGGGCCCAATTCCAAACCGTCCAGAGAGATTTGGGAAGCTGGAAGAAATATTTAAATGCAACAACAGGGCCAAAACTGCTCTGCAGCACCTGGCCGCCCAAAGCTCTCAGAATAATAATCAGTGTGTTAAGCTGCATGTGCACATGTGTGGTTTTTACTTGTATTGTTTTTGTGTGCATTTTAAAGGCCTACATATTGCATTATTATCACATCCAAATTGGGTTCAAATGGTAAACAGGAAAGCAGATGAAGTACACGTGGAGTCAGACGCATAATGGTGTTTTTTGTTTCCTTTGTTCGGTTTTGATTTGAGTTTGAGAATGTGGGATAAAGTTATTTGAATATTTGGGATCAATTTTGTGCTCTACGCCCTGTGTGAGCGTGTAACAGGTCATAAACCGGCAGGAATGTTCCTATTGGAGGATTTCCAGGAAGCTCCAACCATCTGGTTAGCGCTCTGAGGTTTCCCCCCTTCATGCTACATTTACTGTACGTATGTGAGTGCATGTGCATGAGGAATCGACTTTTAGTTTGAAATGTTTCCTATTGACTCAACACTCAGTTCCCACTTACACTCCCTCTCTTTCCTCTTCTGCTAATCCTAAACATTTGTTTTGCTCAAACCTCACTTGTTTGCCTATATCTGGACGTAGATCATTTGCATGAATAACTATTACACATTTGCATCAGACCACAGCAAGTTCCTCCTCTTCCTTTCTCCTTTCATTGGAATTTTCTTGCTCATCAAAACCAACACTGCTTTTTCCCTCTGCTTATTTGCCCCCGTTTTACATGTTATTACAATTATTTGCATGAAAAGCAATCATTTATTTGCATCAGACCAATGCACGAGGACAAATGTACTTCGCCTCACCGCTCCCCGTTCCTTTCAGTCTTCTCCATACTCACTCCCTCTCCAAATGCAACATTACTCTTTCCTCTGGATGAAATATTCTCATCAGACCATGGACCATTTCATCTCTCCTTTCCTCTCCCTGATTCCTTCCACTCCCACTTTTGTCACTTCCATGTCCTGTGCTTTACTTTCCCTCTGACTCCTCCAAACAACCACAAACTTTTTTTGCTTGCCAAAATTCTGTGTTTATCTTCCATTGTCTCAATAATAGTTTAACATCTACACAGGATATATATATATGGAATTATATGTCATGTCAGTTACACTTGTGGAAATACCTTTAACCTCTTGAACCTTAATTTCTCCCATCAGTTTTTCTGTATGTTGCATTAGATTTAGAAAAAACAACATTTTCACATTAGTATCACATGTGTGCTTGTTCCAGTGCTTTGCCAAAGCTACATGGCACTTATACTGAAATAAGTATTCAAACAAATGATGCCATGTTTTGGCATGGATATATTCTACACGTCATATGCATATTTCCCCGTCCTGATCTATCTTATCATACCTTGATATCCTTAAAAAGTTTGGGATGTTGACTTGAGTTTAAAACAAAACCTGTGGGTTTGTAATGATGCAAGAACTAATGGGTCTGGCAGGGTTGAAGGGCTTAATATACTAACAGTAATGTATACATACAGTATAACATTACCTTAAATTACCTTATCACCTCCTGAACTCATTTAGAGACCCTGTCTTACATTTCCGTGCTGTTCTCTGTCTGATCCTGACCTCTGACCTCCCTGTGGCGAAGGCAGGAGAAAGGAGAATTTCCCTATGGGGTATAATAGTGTATCACATGAATATTATTTCTATATTATCATGTAACAGTGATGTTATGACATGGGCTCAAATTCTACTGTATAGCATACAGCATGTGTCAGCCCAGTCCTTTCTTTCCATTTCAATTTCCTCTGTATCCTGACTAACAAACCATGCGATAGGAATATAGTTTTCAAAAAGTTGTAGTTGTGCATTTAGCCTGTTAAATCAAACACTAAAACACATTCATTACACTCGTCGCTTTAAGGAGCAGAAGTTGCTCGGTGAACTCGATGGCTCGGCTCAGTGCAGGCAAAGTGCCATTTGAAGCTGTTTTAATATGTAAAATACTTCCTTCACTCTCCCTCTTAAAATCGCTTTCAACAACTGCTGCAAAACCGCTGGAGGAGGCGGAATCACAGGAGAATTCACTTTACCCACAACGCTGTAAACACCACATACAAATGTGCAGTGAAACCACGTCTGCACACACACACAAAGTACACACAATCATACACTCATTGACACACAGTGTAAGTGCACATGTAAGGCACAAATTTACCAAAACTGTGCTGATAGTGGGAAACACATGCGCACACATACATAATCGGTGCTGTCAACTGTTCCAAACACAACCTGCTTTGTATTAGAGTCTCTCGGTCGGACCACACACAGCACACACACACACACACACACACACACACACAGTTGTGCATGCAACGGCATGTAACATAACAACATGTGTCCGTTTTCCAGCATTTGCACGGAAATACACACATGAACACACGGTGTGCAGTAAACATACAGTAAACATTTGCCAACATAAACACACACTAACATACTTGTTGACAGCACTTTGAACTTCCTAAATTTAGCAAAACCTCAAAAATACCCTCATGCACTGACCATACACACACACACACATACACACACACACACACACTTAAATGCTATATATAAACACACACTTACATACAAACATAGAATACCCTTCATTAAAACTTAAATTTGTAAAAATAAAAATAAAAAGGAAATACTGATGGCAACTAGCTGTAAAAATGAAAACACACACACACACACACACACACATACACAATCTCATAAACTTCAGTAAACCACAAAGTCTCGAAAATATTTTTTTTTTAACGTCCCTCATTAGCATGCTGCTGATATTCAGGGACCCACATTAAGGTAATATTAATATTACATTTGGAGTCCTGTATAAATATTTGATCAGAAATGCTTGGGGGCCTCATGTATGTTTACTGCACATCGTTCACCCAACATTAACATCAAGGATTTCCTTTTAACCACTTGGAATTCAGTATTTCCTTTGAAAATACAGGAAATATTGGTTTGGTTTACTAAGCCCATAAAAACTATAAAACATAAAAAAATAAATGATCAAAAACATA
Organism: Maccullochella peelii; assembly: GCA_002120245.1. Classification (NCBI taxonomy): domain Eukaryota; kingdom Metazoa; phylum Chordata; class Actinopteri; order Centrarchiformes; family Percichthyidae; genus Maccullochella; species Maccullochella peelii. The sequence continues at coordinate 78,783 of LKNJ01000406.1, forward strand.
ATAGTTTAGTCTTGCCCACTGTCGGTGCGGAAGAAAAACTTCCAGTACAAGCAGGACTTTCTGGAGGAATGAAGAAAGAAATACTTATGTTGTTGTTTGCGGAGATAATCCCTCAGGTAGAGAAGCATATTTGCGAGGTAAATAAGGAGGTAAGGCAGCTAAGACCCACGTGTATGTGTGCAAACCTCCACAGTGTGGGTTACTGGAAACTAGCTGAAGAATGAAATGCCTTTTTTTTAATAGTATCTGTCCTTATGAAAATAAATCACATTTACAGGATATATCCACATTTCAAAACTAAACATACAACTAAAGGGGAAAGTGTTGAGATAATAGTAATAGTGTAAGCATGTGACAGAGAGCTGGAGTTGATCTTGGCAGTGTCTTTGTTTAACATGGAGAACAACAAAGTCCCTGAATGAAATGCTGACACTCTGTTCTTTAGCCTCATATTCATCTTTCGATCTGAACTCTAGATTACATTGTAGATGAGTCAACGGCACAAGAAGATTACTCTCATTAGGTCTCAATATTTACAGTATGCTGTTAACCGTATGCAGGAAATACATGCATGCAGTGAAATATGGTAGCATTTCTTTAACTCTAATGTCCTGTTTGGGGTTCTGGAGACCCCAAGATCTTTAACAGCTATATATATATTAATTAATGAAAATAATTTCTCACAGCCCGAGGTGATGTATTCATATAGCTTGTTTAATCTGGCCAAATGTCCAAAACTCAGTTATCATATATGACAAAAAATTATTACATCCTCACAATTGAGAAGCTGGAACAAAGAAATAGGTTTGCCTTTTTTGCTGGAAAAATTACCAAAATGATTAATCAATTATCAAAATGGCTGCCTTTTAATATTTTGTTGATCGATTAATGAACTAATCCTTGCAGCTCTAATGTGGACTACCCCTTCCAAATCCCAAATAAGCCTATTTGGATTTAGTTGTTCACTAACTTATTGACACCAAATATAAGTCTTGTACAATGTAGGATAATATACTGTACATTTATTAGTCTGTAAATAAGTTTCTGGCAAAGAAAAGGAATGTAAATTTGCTTTATGGTAATTTACGTATTTTATCGCCTTCTTTAAATGTCCAAACTCACTTTGTGGCAAAGCAAAAGATTACCATTTTAATACTTGTCTTCATACTGGGGTTTAATGAGGTCAAAATAACAAAATATAATAGGATAAGAAAACATGATTTCCAGCCAGTAAAGAAAGCAGCCAGTGTAAACCGTACTGTAGATGTGTCTGTTTTCTGAATACTCATTCAGTGTTTTTCATTTTCCCTCAGTACTGGGAATTGTGTGTGTGTGTGTGTGTGTGTGTGTATGCAGGTATTTTAATTAGATAACTCTCAGCAGTCAGCCTCACTGTAGTCTTGTCACCTATTAGTTGGCAAAGTCCTCCTTCATGCATGCATGTTTTGTGTGTGGAAGACAGAAAAAACAATGGGTCTGTGATAGCATGTGTGTGTGTGTGTGTGTGTGTGTGTCTGCTTGTTGTCACCCACTAGCTGACAAATCCCTGCACCATTTCAATGCTCAGAGTCATACGTGATCTCAAACGGATCACTCACATGCGCACACACACACACACACACACACACACACACACACACACACACACACAGAGAAACAATGGAATTCCTTTTTAAGCTACAGAAACCTTGATGTCAAACATTTGGCAGTGAATGAGGAGTTCCTTAGCTCAAGATCATAACAACTAGAAAAAAAAGACAAGACGAGAAAAAAATACAAAAAAGGACAGAAGAAGAAAAATAAGTCTTCTGTCGTCTACCAGACAGCAAGGCAATGCTAACTTTTTCTTTTGTTTTTTTTTTTTTCCTCTCTAGAGTTGAATCACAAAACACCAGAACAACAGCGATGAAAAAGCTGACAAGACTGCAGGGGGAACAGTGGCTCTGGAAGTTGAAAAAGACAGAAAGAGCAAAGAAGGAGCTGGCACCGGGGAGACCTTTACAGCACAGCAGAGCGCACAAAACACTCAGACTACCAGATTTATGCAGGAAACAGAAGGGAGAAGGGGTTATTATGTGGTCGATCACAATGTGTAGGTCAGAGAAATTTCAATAGGACTTTGATATGTCTGTTAGAAAAGACCAAATTCAGACTTTGGGTTTTGCATGCTGAAATCTCATTACAGAGTCACCTCCTGAGTGCAAATAGGAATATTTAAAAGCCAAAAAAGAAGGGAGTTTTTCAGTCTTGGGAAATGGACGATGCTGTACAACGCCATGATTAAAGAAATAGTTCAACATAATCACTGTCTTGACAAGAGTAAGATATCTGTTCGTTAAACAAGAGGCTACAGCCAGCAGCCGGTTAGCTTAGCTTAGCATAAAGACTGGAAACAGGGGGGAATAGCTAGCCTCGCTCAGTCCAAAGGTAAAAATCTGCCTACCAGCACCTGTAAAGCTCACTAATCAACACTTGTTTGTTTAATCCATACAAAAAAGTGTAAAAACCACAAATTGCAGTTTTACAGGTTATTCGCTGGATTATTCCTTGACTAGGAGCAGCGACTTCCTGGAGTCCCCGCTGATTGCCTGGCAACCTCACGGTGGCGACAACAGGATATAACGTGTTAGTTAATGAGCTTTAGAGGTGCTGGTAGGCAGATTTTATATACCTTTGGACAGAGCCAGGCTAGCCGTTTCCCCCTGTTTAGAGTCTTTATGCTAAGCTAAGCTAACGGTCTCCTGGCTCCAGCAACATATTTAGCGTACAACCGACAATTTTGGGAAATAAACATAGAGCCACTGACCACAAAAGATTGTGAAACCTTGGTTGAACATTTGAAATATTGTCTGAACTGTTTAACAAAAGTAGTGACAGGAACAAAATGTGGAGTGATTTCTCTATAAGAGCCGCAAAGCCACAAAAACAGAAACCCAACAGAAGTTTGACGAACTCTGAGCAAAAGTTCACAGCTGTCCAAGTTAATAATGGCGATATACTGCTTGAACATTTTTCTTGTTTGCTGTGGTAGCCTGAAATTTGAACTTAGTGGTCGTATCGTGACAAGAGAGGGTGCTTTAATGGAGGGTGCAAGAAAGAAACAATAATGTTACCTCTTCAAAGAGGCAGTGATGTGGCAGAGAAAGAGAACCGAGCAAAAGTCAAGGTGTTTCCTTCAAAAGCAGGCAGACACGATGAGAATGATTAAAAACAGAGTTTATGACAGAGTGAAGGAGATGAGAGAGCGTCTCGATGCAAGGACAAGAAGTATGACAATGAAGGAGAGCGCGATGAGAGAGAGGGGGAGAGAGACAGTGATGGAAGAAGAAAAATAGGCATGCAGTACTAACCTTGAGGCAAGACTGGGTAGAGCAGGAGACAGCGTTGCATTGTAAAGATAAAAGAAAGGGAAAGAGAGGCGGAGAAGGAGAGGGAAAGGTGAGAGGGAAGACAGGAGTTGAGTGCTAGGTTAGCCAGCTTGATCACTATTCAAAGAGGAAAGAGATGAGAGACAGAGGAACTGACAGAGAGACAGCTAGAGAGACATGATTAACCATAGAGATACTGCGGGCAGACACAAACAGGGAGACAGGCATGACCAAGCAAACAGCTAGGCAAGCAGACAGACAGTCACATAGACAGGTTAAGTGCAGGCATTTCTTCTTTTCAGTATAGTATTGAGGGTTATGAGAGGCCTGCTCACCTCACATGACCTCTACAAACATTTAAGGGCACACACACAGGCGAAACGGCAATCACAAACCACAGAAAGCGAGCAATTAGCCAATCAAAGCATGAGCTGAGAGGGTGCTCACTATGAATTATTTCTTCTTCAATGTTTTTTTTATATTGTAGACGACTTCTTTCGCTTCCCACTGGGGCCACTAGAGAAGTACGCAGCTTATGGCATATGGCATGTAATCATTAAGATGTGAAATCTGAAGAAAATTCACTTCCTAAATTGGTTGACCCCAAAAGTATTCCACACAATCACTCCTCATATGTTTGGTTGAACTGGCAGAGCCCAAACTCCAGGGTGAGCTTATGCCTGGGAACGCACGCTAATGACAGCGTGCCAGAGACAAATTGTCCATTACAGAACAATATAACACGCAATAAACTTCTCTAATTTCCCATTACTCAGGTTTATACTCTACATCTCCCTGAACTTTATTTTTCTCTCTATTTCTTCCCTTTCCAGTCTTTTCTGTCAGTTTCGTTTTCTGTTTCCCTCTCCCCACCATGTTGTCTGTTCTTCTTTTCTTTCTCTCTTCATGTCTACACCCGTTATTTCATTTCTGTCTCGTTGTTTTTCTCTCTCCACCACCACCACCTTCCTTTCCCTTTTCCTCTTTTTTTCCCCCTCTCTGTTTTCCACTCTTCCATCCAAATCCTTTATTTTGGCCATCAGGGCAGATTTTCAGCTCCATTTCCCCTCAGTGTGAAGTCACTCAGTCTGCTCCAATTACCATCCTAGTTACTGAAATAAATAACCTGGTACCATTACAGCTGGATTTAAACTAGAGAGGAAAGAGAGAGGGTTGATTTTTACCCTTGTTTCACCCACATCTGATCTTTACATTAGTAATGTTCCCACTGCTCACTCATAGCCCAGGGTTAGCCTTGGTGCCAAGCTAAGAGTTGGCCACAGGCGAATGTATCCTCCTCTGACGTGCCTGTTAGCTCGAGGCTAAGTCTTATAATTCACAGCAGGCTTAGGTAGCCCTGGGATAAAGTCAGTATTAGTGCACTTTATGTTACAGGGTCAGTGCTTGCGGGTTCAAAAAAGCCTAGTTGCTGAATATATTATTATAATCTTAAACAAGGAACATTTGTTAATCCAAAACACCATGCTTAATATTTTTACAGTTACAAATACTGATATCTGTGAACAACCAGTAAAAGAGCAGCTGGGTTAAAATGCCTCAATGGTACCTTGACAGTAGTTTTTGAGGCAGGAGTAAGAACACAAAGGGAAAACAATTAACCGTTCACTAAACCCCTTCCTCCGAACAGTGATTGTCTCATTATACCTTAGCAACCGTAACTAGGCAAGTCAGGCCTGTCAAGATTTGGATTCTTCCACATGCCGAAGAGTACATCTCTGCATTTAAAAAGTTTCGTGGTTGATTATTTTTAGCCTTTCCAAAACCAAAAACATGTAATAAGTCTAATCTTACATTTTTCTTTCATTAAGTGCATATTTAAGACAGACTTTTACAAGATTCTAGTTTTAGTCAGGTGGCAACATTAAAAAGTCAGCCGAATACAGTGTTCAAGCAACTTATGGAGCTAAGATTAGTTTAATTAGCTAGCTAGCTAAAGTTGACGAAATCTGCCAGTGACAGCTGTCATTTTGGCCGGTAAAATTGACAACTGTCAGCTAGAATTGAGAATGCCTGCTTTTGTCTACATTTGTCTGAAATCAAGGACCTATTATTTCAAAAATTACTAAGAATTTAGAGTGGTAAATCCGCCACAGTTATCATGGTTAGCTGCATAATGTTCCTTTCGACAGTGGAAAGCTTGAAAGGTGTAGCAACCGTAACTAAGGGGGGCGGGGCTTAGCAAACACTCAGCTTGCCCTTTTCACGACTGTGTTTCACAATATCAGCACTTAACCACAGCCTTAAGTTTCCCTCATCTTACATCTAACAGCTAAACAAAACCACTAAATGTTAAGATGTAAAAAGTATTACACCCTCTAATGTAACCTCTTCAAACCGCTAACTTCACAGTAATGACTGTGCGTGTGCCAGTGTGTAAAAGCAAAGTTAAATTTCCTCATACAAATCTACTTAATCTTAATTTTACTATTACAGGATACTGTTCTCAAACATAAGGAACTTAGGCCAGATTTAATACCTTTCCAGTTTCCTAAGAGTTGCCCGCAAAGTTCAGATATTAAATGTCAATTGCAGAGAAGCCTTTATTTTATTGTAATCCACAGGGAGAATAAAACATCTTTCAAATACATTTAATGTAAGAGCTTAAGAGCTCAACCATCTGCAATTTTAAATGGTTATAAAGTTACATTACAATGTTATCCACAAAGCTAGTACCGTTGTAAATCTGCATCTGAGGCTACTGGCAGACTAAATGACACACACACGCACACACACACGCACACACACACGCACACACACACACACCAGTTTGAAGTCAGCAGGTGTTGAATTATTAATAGTCTAGTATTTCTACTGGCCAGACGGCGACACAGTGTGGAAACACTGAATCTTCCTAAAATCATTAACAACCATTAGTCTTACAGTCAAACTACTAAACACACAAGCAGAAAGGAGTTTAGAGTGGGGATGGTTAGAGATCGTGTTCAAGGGAGAAACTGGAGGAAAAGATTAAAGAGACAGAAAGAGAGAAGGCGCAGACAGAAAGCATATGATAGTTCAGAAATCAAAGGCGTCGAGAGGCATAGAGACAGACAGACAGACCAGTTTTCATAACCACAGACAGCTCTGATCTGTCTAACACACTTTGCTCTCACTACTCTAACTAATATATAACCCAGTTCAACCTCTCTGTTCACTTCAAATTGTTTTTATAATTTTATTATTTAACTGTTGGCCATGAGATGAAGACACCTGACCCTGCTTGAGACGTAGTTTTTGACTTAATCTCCTGAGGCCCCTGTTTTCTGCAGCCCTCTTCATACAGAAATCATGGCGAACAGACACACAGGCAGAACAACAGACAAACAGAATGAAACAGAAGTTCAAGGAGACAGGTAAACACAGAGACAAGCATGCAGGCAGACAGATAATCATATATAGACAGAAAGAAAAGACAGATTAAGATTAAGACTAGTTTGTGAGGTAGAAATAGTGTACATAGACACACATAAAGAGCGAGAGACAGACAGGTTAAGTCAAAATTGCACAGACAGGTAGAAAAGTAGTTAGAAACAGACAAACCATTCCTATTAGCACAAAGGAAATACAAAAAAACGGAGTGAACTGTCCAGACTCCTAATGAAAGAAAAACAGTGTTAAACTCTGCAAGTCAGGCATCCTCAGCTGAAAGTGAAACAAAAGTGAAGCGTGAAAACAGAGCCACTAAATGAAAGAGTTGCATCATTGACAGGAACAAAGGCTCAAAGAGTTTCAGGCTGCACGGCAGAGACTGTGGTGCCAAACTGTGCCCTCATTTTACAAACTTTTGGGAGCAGTTTGGCTTGTCATACCGCAGTATAACAGACGACAAAAACTTCTGCTGATGCACAGATTTGTTAGTATAACTAGTGCCGATAACTGAACTTTAGGGGGATTTTTTTCAATATGCAAACAGTCCAAATAAGCCGTATTAGAGAGGCTTGGTGAATATTCAACAAATGCTGCAACTCTTTGATGGTGATTATTAGTGAACATACACAACTCTGTCCCATGTGGAAAAGGCTTGCAAACATGAGAAATCTCTTGACAAGTCACACTTGTTTGTCTTTTTATTTTCTTGGATACACTATGAGAAAAAGAAGGATTTTAGGGCTGCAATTAAAAGTCATATAAATTAATCTGCTGATTATTTTTTTCGTGCTGTCTATAAAGGAGAAACATATCCATTATAGTTTCCGTATTCAAATTGCTGGTTTTATCTGAATCCAAAGATATTCAGTTTGAAATTATATATGACAAAGAAAAGCAACAAGTAAACAGTACATTTTAGGTGTTTTTGCTAGAGAAATGGCTGAAATGATTGTTCAATCTTATATACTGTATGTGCCAGATGCTGTCAGACAACATTTAATGCCAATGGAAGAACCTCTGACCTGTCTATGTGTATGAATCTGCTACATGTACTTCATCTAGGACCTCAACTCACCAAATTCACTTTTGAAGCAATAAGTAAGCATTTAATTCCATAAAACCTTTCCACATGGGACTGGTTGCTCTCACAGAGCTCACATATCCCGTCCTCCGACAAGCAAAGTGAGTTTTGTCGTGCAGCTGTCTAATTGACTGACAGGGCCACCAGCCACTCACGTGCCCAGGTAGTCCCACACCAGCCCCCCCATTGGCTGCTGAGAGGCAGCGGGGGGAGGGGCCCGTTTTCGCGACTGCTGAGAATGCAACAGATGAGAAGCAGAGGGGTTTCTGGGGTGTGATGGACGTGCACACACACACACACAAACAAACATAAACGCACTCACACAGATGCATTATGCATACATATTTATGCACACACACACGCGTGAAAAAGGTACAATGACAGAAATTAGAAAAGATGAGTGGTGACAGAAGAAATAAAGCCAAAATGGAAGGATAAAAGGGGAAGAAAGAAGGGAGAGTAAGGGGTGAGACAAGGGGAAAACTAATGGATTAGTACTAGAGGGAAGATTACCATAGACTCCAACAGTATGTAGCTTGAAATTTAATGGAAAATGGACAACAAAGTGGAATCCAATCTAAAATTAAATGATCAATTCAACAAGTAAAGACAGTCTTGGTTGTTTTCTACTGATTTAGGTTAAAAGAGGAAAGAGGAAGATGCAGAAATGTTTTAGAAATTCATTTTTTTAAAATGTATTTTTCACAAAGAGTGAGGTTTTTCTCTTTTCAAATTCACCATCTTTTTGCCATCGCTCTGTATCAGTGCATCTCTTTATCCCCGTCTCTCACCTCTCCAATTCGTGGATCTTTTTCTCCTTGTCATTCTTTTCATTCTCCATCTCCCTCAGGATCTCCAGAAGTCGTTCCACCTCGGACTGGGCCTTCCCAGCATCCTCTTTGTACTGGGTCACTTCCTGCTCCAGACAGGAGATGCGTTCAGAGAGTTCAGTGCTGGCCTGGGAATCTGCCGCTGCACTCTGAGCCTGGAACAAAAATTAATTATTATAAATAAACTGAGCGTTAGCTTTCAAAATGAGGTGACCACCATTTGATGCAAGCAAATATAAACAACATGGGTGCTGAGGATGGGTTGGATGGATTTGATGAAAGTGACACGTGCCTTTGTGAACTGTTTAAGAGTATAATTGATCTATAATTGGTCTTTGGATGATAAAATGATATTCACAGACCTTTACTTTGGAGATATTGCAATCAGCACATCAGGTAGGTTGTGTACCATGTTTGAACTAGAGATGCTTTAACATCATTTAATGGTTTAATGGATTTTGTGCAATGCTTTTTAGGGCTCCTTTACTTCTTTATTCTAAGTATTAATCAGTTTTATTTTTTTATTTCAAAAGGTGATTTAAAGGTGATTTAAAAATCAAAATCGAAGTGAACAATATAATAACACTTTTTTAGCCATGTTTATCTTTTAAATTAAGGGATGAATTATCATTTTCTCTACATTTTTCAAAATTTTTTTCACAAGAGGACATTGTTTTTGTAAACTCTGATGTCTTCTCGCAGAACGAAACACAACAACTTTTGCATGCGTGGGGGCATAAACTGATCTGCGTTAAAAAGCAGTTTGCTGAGCATATTTTTCAGTAAAAACTAGTAAACAAGACAAAGTTTACAGCCATGGCAGCGGCTCTGTGAAGCTGAGCTAAATGCTTCCGTCAGCATGCTAACATGCTCATAATGACAATGCTAACATGCCGATGTTTAGCAGGTATAATGTTTACCATGTTCACCATCTTAGATTAGTGTGTTAACATGATAACATTTGGTAATTAATTAGCACTAAACACAAGTACAGTTGAGGCTCATGTCAATGTCATTAGTTTTGCAGTATGTTATTAATAAGTCTGAGCCTTTTAGTCTGGCTCAGTGATGGTGTCTTGGGTTTGAGTTGGTTTCCACACACATAACACCCCAAAACACATACTATTGATTTATGTAAAGATTAGCATGAGCATGAAACGGTGAGTAAAGTAAAAAGCAAATAAAATTGAGTTGCAGTGTCTTTCTTCTTGCTGCTGGTCTGCTAAGCTACACAGAAGATGTCAAAAATGAGAAAAGGGAACAAATGAGATAAAACAAAAAGAAAAAAATAAGTTATAACCAGCTTAGAGGTTAGAACAGCTGTGTGTGTTTCCCAGAAGCAAATGTTGCTCTTGGGACAGACTGACTTTGTGTGTGTGTGTGTGTGCACACGCCTTGGTCACACAATACATAAACCCTATTAGTTTTGGAAGTGCACAACAGTTTTTGCAAGTCTTTATGTGGAGAGGAAATGTTTGGGTGTCTGACGATATTATAAGAAGATCTGGGTGGAGGGAAGAGAGAGAGAGAGAAAGACAAATAAGAAAGGAAAAAAAAGAAACGTCACACATGATGTCACATGCACAATGTCAATCAGTTCACACACATAGACAAGTTTTCACTCTTTTTTCCATCCATGGTAACATAAAGAGACTGAGAAATAAACTCTGATGAGAGAAACACCAGAGATCCACTGACACCTTCACACACACTCTCTCTCTCTTTCTCTCACACACACACACACACACACACACACTCAGGGTGTGGCGGTAATGTTGTCTTCTCCACTCTGTGAAAATGACTGTAAGGCTGTCAGCAAGCCGTCACACACACACACCATTTTATGGGCTGCTATGCTATGTGTAATTTTGTTATGCAAACACACACACACACACACACACACACACACACACACACACACACACACA
>LKNJ01000406.1:89392-171057 GCA_002120245.1 Maccullochella peelii
TATATATATATATATATATATATATATTCATCTCTCTTGGAAAACAGTTAAGGGAAAACATGGAAAGGGAGAAAGAGACGGGTTTAAAATCCTACATCTGTGTTCAGTTGTGTTTCTGTCTAAACTGTATGTATTATATTTTTTCACCACTGAGATTCATACCATTGATGTTTTTAATTGGTTAATGTTGTCCATCTATCAGGACCATCATTAAGCTAAAAAATTGTTGTTAGAATCTTTTTAGTCCACCTGTTTTGGTCCAAATGTAGTCTAAGACGGGTGCCAAACTTGGACAATTTATGCAACCTACACCATGTAATTTTCATGCTTTTATAATTTAATTAATAAATGCTTTTTTCACACACTTTCAGCCTAAATTAAATCTACACTAGAAGACTCTTTTTTGTCAAAGAGCTAACCTTCTTCAGTTGGTTCTCTAGTTTGACACACTCCTCTCTCTTCTGCTCGAGGCCGATCTCCAGACTCTTCAGCCTGCTGTCCTTCTTCAGAGTGGAAGAAGCCAGAGAGGAAGCCTTCTCCTTCAGATCCAACACTGAAGTCTGAAAGGAAAAAAGAAAAGATAACGGAGACAAAGAGTGATAAGGATAATCTTTTCTACCAGTCATGATAACATGGTACTTACCAAAGTAATTCATCTTGACTTTATTATGAGGTAAAACCGAGAGAGAGCGCACGTGAAATGTTGGTAATAATCCCCCATTGCACAGTCAAAGTGTGTGTGAGCACAACTACAGCAAGTATGCTAGGTTGAACCAGGAAATCGACTTATAAACTGCAATGTTGTTTATATTGTTCTCCTTCATTTTCTCATCCAAATAAGTTAGGCCAATTTAGGGGTTTGTTTAAAACATGTGTGATCACCTGACCGCTCCTGTCTCATGTCCCTTGCTTTTTTTTATAAGCAAGGTCGCTGAATTCCCAGATCTCAGCAATGAACTTCGTGAGTACAAAGTTATTATTACCGATAAATAAAATCCAAGTTGTATGAAACTTGAATTATCATTTAAGGCCGTACTACACAGTTGTGAGACTGACTCTGTCCCTTGTTCTTCTAAACCATTTCCCATGACCTGTCTCTTTCCTCACTCTTCCAGCTCAATCCCTCCATCTGTGAAGTCTCTCTCCCTTTCTTTTCTGGTCTTTTCCTCTTTTGGTAGGGCCAGTGAAACAGAAACCAACGGGACCAGAAGGAGAGACACTCAGACATGTAATTTTACCCTTGACTGACAATACCAACTCGAGACTACGGATCATCATGTTTGACTGGGCTTTGGTCAGAGAAACCTTGCTGCTTACTCTGATTATATTTAGGTACATATATATTGCTGTTGTCAGACAAACCCCACATCTGCATTTAGCAGTGTAGAAAGGAATGCCTGTTTTCTCCGTGAGTTTTCCCATGTATTTCTCAAATTATATAATTGGACTGTAACAGGTTTTATGAACCCGCAATCGCTAACATTAGCTGAAGAGTCCAAGTCAAAAAAGGCATAAAGGACTTTTCACTACAGTAACATGTGTGCATTTGACTTTAGGGTGTATTTCCCCTTTTCAAGGAAATAGTTGGATTTTGGGGAGGAAATACGTTCATTCTCTTTCTTGCCAAGAGTTAAATGAGGAAATCAATACCACTCTCACGTCTGTACGCTAAATATGAAGCTGGAGCCAGCAGGCGGTTAGCTTAGCTTAGCATAAAGGCTGTAAGCAGGGGGAAACAGCTAGTCTTGCTCTGAAAAAATCAGCCAACCAGCACCTCTAAAGCTCAGTAATTAGCACTGTATCTGGTTTGTTTAATCTGTACAAAACTGAAATATAAAAAGTCAAGTACACTGTGTGTGTGGGCAAGAATTTATTGTCCTTCTTGGTAGTGAAAAAAGTGAAGTAAGTGGGGAGAATTTGAACTGGTTGTTCAGTGGGCTAAGATCTAGGTCTGTACCCTAAGACCTATATTGATAAAACATAACGTTAAATGTAATGTAGTTATTTTTTATGCATCAGTGCATGTATCTCCTTTCTAAGATAATTGGTCAGTTGGACTTCTGGATAGATGTTAATAGCTGTATCAGCTACAGCCAGATTATAGACATTTATTGAAAATGGAGATGTAAGTCAGTTTAGATTGTTAAGAGATTCATAATGTGGTAATTAGTTAATTTGGTAATCAGTTTCTTCTTTGGTAGGTTTGGTGTAATTTTACAGCGGATTGCAGAGTTACAACTTACTTATCTTCTTATAGTATTATTATTAAAAAAAAGAATGAAGAAAACACCAGGCCTACACCTGCTTATGCCTCCTGAGGGATACATTGTTTTGCTACATTTTGCTTTTCCTGAAGTGGTTAATTGTAACTTTCCTACTGTGCTTTCCAGCCGCTGCAGGACGAGTAAAGCAAAGACGGTGCTTAAAAATGCTTTGTCATCCTCAGTCTTTCCCTCTCTGCCTCTGCTGTGGTGTTTTGCATGAATCACAAAGCAAGACAAATTCAGCTCCAATCACTGTTTTCATTGGTTGTGAAGCATATTGTTGTCAAGGAAATGTGACTGTTTATCGTTGTTGTCCTGCAGCACGAAGACCATGGGAGGATCCGAGGTCTGTTCTACAGTGATAGATCAATCACGTTTCCTTGACACAGAGAGCGAGAGAGTGTGTTTTTCTGACAGATATGGATGAGTGTGTTTGCATGTGTGTGTGTGTCTTCTACCTCACGGTCAGCCAGGTCAGCCTGCAGCTGGGAGACCTTCTCCCTCAACTCCTTCAGCTCCTTCTTGCTGGACTCCATCTCCTCCCCCTTTTCTCTCTCCTCCCTCTCCCGCTGTTCCTTCAACCGCTCGATAATTCGCTCCTGGACATCAAGAAGGAGGAGGAGGAGGAGGAGGAGGAAGAGGAAGAGAGGAATGAGGGATGGAAGAGTCCAATAGTTATTCACAGTCACTCAATATCAAGTTTCTCTACTAATAACAGTCGCATTAAACTTTATGTACATGGCAGCTTTGACAGGATCTAACAGCCAACAGTGATTTTAGACACGTAATACGTTCTGGCAGAAGATGTAATATTCACAACCACTAAAACACTATAGACGCTCTCTAGCTATAGAACGACACAGCGGCCAGTTCAAGCAAAAGTATAAAAGTTCACACACGCAAAAGCAGCGCAAAAAGCCCAAAGAGTAAATACTGGCTGTGCTGTGTGTTCTTGTACTGTAGTTCTATCTTTGTGAAGACAGAGTTAAGTATTTTCAGCATTAGCATCACTTTTTTCTATAGTGAGGATTTGGCCAATCCTCACTTCTTTACAAAGCTGTTTCAGGGTTAAGACTTGGTTCAGGATTATGGTTAAAACTAAGTATTATTTTAATTATTGATCTACGGATTATTTCTTTAATTAATTGATTAATAGTTTGGTTTATAAAACATCAAAAAATAGTGAAAAATGCCACATGCCACATCACATTTTCCCAAATTATCAAAATAGTTGACTAATACTTGACTAAACAACTAACTGTTTCATCTCTATTTAGATTTAAATTAAGATTAAGATAAGGTGAGGCTCAGGAATGTAGTTTTGATTGTTAAAGTTAGGGTTAGGGGCTAGTGAGCGCATTAGGTCAATGAGGGTCCTCACAAATATAGATACTATATAAACAGGTGATTGTGAATATTTAATATTCAGATATACAATGGCGTTATTTATACTGTATGCAAAGACAAAACTACAAAATTGAACAATGACCTATAAATAGCATGAAACACAAACAAGATAAAACATATGCATAAAACAGAGTAAAAACACTTAAAGGTAACACAACTTATTTCGGTTCTGTTTCGAAACATAACACGCTGCAAAACAAATGTGTGTGTGTGACAGAGAAAAGCCGTAATACAATAAAGAAAGCAAGAAATGGAAAAATAGAAAGGAAAAGGCGAAAAAGGAAAGATATCCAAAGGCAGCAAAACAATGAAAATGGAGGAAAAAAAGCTTGTAAAAGTCGTTTGAGTGCAGTTAGAGTCGTCGGCCACCTCCGCCTGCCAACACTCACACATCCAGCTGACACCCTGAATATTAGTCACTGGACAATTAATCACCCTGTTTCCTGTGTGTGTGTGTGTGTGTGTGTGTGTGTGTGTGTGTGTGTGAAGGAGATCAAGTCAGTAACACAATCGCACTTTACAGTACAAAAATATATTCTCATCAAACACTTTACAGTGGTCGGCTGGTTTAAGTGTCACTGGTTCCTTTCCCAGAATCAGGGTTGAGTCCTGACTGTAGAATAACAGATCATCAAACAGGCGGTTGAGGGTTCAATCCCCATGATCAGGTGGTTCAGGACTGTTTTATGGTTATGGCACCTGAATGTTTAGACCCAGACAATGACAGTGTGGTTGTTGGTTCTATTCCCATCAGTCCGAGCCATGTGGCAGCATGTTGGATGGTTCCTAATCTTTTATGAACACAGGCTGTGAATGATTTAATAATGAAACAGCCAATGTGATTATTGGTTCATTTCCATTCATCCAGATTCATTTGGCAATTGCGTGGGTGGTCGGCGGTTTTGCTCATACTGGTTTTATTAACGTAACCTTGCTCGAGAGTTGACCTGAGGTTGACCAGCGTCGTGTCTGTGTGTGTGTGTGTGTGTGTGTGTGTGTGTGTGTGTGTGTGTATACCTTCTCAGCCAGCGCCTCCTCCAGTGTTCCCAGTGCTGTGTCGGTGTTTGAGGTGTCCGTCTGTAAAGACTTGACTCTGTCTTTCAGACCACCCAGCTGTTTCTCTTTATCCCTCAGCTGATCCAGGAGGTTCTCTATCTGCAGAGAGAAACAGAGAGAAATACTCATTAACGGTGCTGTTTTTGATGTTTACGATGAATTAATTTGCTTATTTACCAAAGAATGATATTTTGTTGGCAAGTATCGGCTCTCATACACCGGGGCGACTGCTTGTAAGTAGAGCCAAGATGATACTGAATTTCAGCAAAACAGCAAATACAACAGCAATTTCTAAAACTTAGCTGAAAATTCAATTAGTTTTAATAACACCCATAAACAACAACAAATATAACAAAATATATGTGAAAAAGACTCAAAGATACAAAACTGCAGTCTATAAAATTAAAACAAAAAAAATCTGAATAATTATAAACTACACTGAATATTAAATTATGTGGTATGTGATATGGGCAAGCGTGTATGATAAACATTAACTGAATTTTTGCAATTAATTTAATATTCTCTCTTCGTTTTGTCTTTGAAATTCTTTTGCAACTACAGTTTCTTGTTACTTGCAATACAGCATACTGTTTATGCAGATACCAATTCATCTACGATAAGACAAATATCAATGATCAAATATCAAACAAATAATGATCATTTAGATTATTTATTTGATGTTGCTTCATCAAAATGCATCATCACCACTAATTTAAATTAAATTAAAAAATGAAACAAATCTGAATAAAATAATTGTACTACGTATATTCAAATGTTTGTCAGCGACATTCTAAAAGCAATAATCACGGAAGGCCGTTTGATTGATTTGTTTTGATTACATATAACTTGTGGCAGCTTCCCATTTGGGCAGGACTCCTCGGGTGAAATTGCCCTTTTCCCACCCATTAGCGTAAGTCAGTGAGTTTCTCTGACCTCCACACAAACAGCAAGAAAATGCATTTAAAGATTACTGAGAAGAAAAGCCGACAGCCTTATTTACATTGTTTCTCTCTCCCACATTGCCTCTGTTTCCTCTCGCACTGATTTCAAACCAGGTGAATTTTCTGTTCAAAAACAAACAAAAAAGTCTCACACTGTCATAAATACAAGGGACAGTTTCTTGTACAAGGGGTCTAATGTTATTCTATCTGGAGATTTTCAACCTATGACAAAGTCTGTCGAATACAAACGTTCTCTTTGCTACCTTTAACCCTTACTCCAAAAACACACTCTCTTTACCTTCACCTCTTTCTCCCCTTCTCCCCTTCTCCTCCTGTTTCCTCTCACAGTGATTTGGTAGCAGATTAATTTTCTGTTAAAACACAAAATCAGCAAGTGCTCACTCTTTCCCTGAGCCCATAATGAGTGTGTGTGCGTGCATGTATGCATGTGTGTGTGAGAGTGAGAGAGAGAGAGAGAGAGAGAGAGATCACAGACGAAGATAAGGAGTTATGTCAACTTTGTGGTATTCATTAAAACATGGATGGAACAAAAGGTTGAACAGCACAGAAATAATAAATTGAGGGGAAAAAAGAGAGAGCTGGAAATCTGATGTAACGTTAAGAGTTAACTTGGGATGTAAAATTACAAAATTTCCCTCTATTTCCGTCTGTCTTTCCTTCGCTTTACCAGAGAGAAAGGAAATCAAGCGATTGACAACCTGTCACAAAAAAAATCTGATTGGTATGTAACCTTTGACTCCACTGCAGGTGAGACGTACACTTACAGTACCACAGAGATTGTGAGTGTGTGTGCTCATACAGTAAAACATTTCCAGCGCCTCATTAATCAACTGTTCACCTGACAGCTTGACTGACACCTCCTCCTCTCTCTCTTTCACACAGACACTAGCACACACACACTTGACATTGAGAGGCAGTGAGACTCTTTGATCCCGTCTGCACTTCCTGAAACTGACAACTGCTGGATGCATGAGCTTGACACACACACACATGCACACACATATACAGTATTTACAAACCCACCGCACACACTCAAGGCCTGTCTTGTCCTATTTTTGTCCCAAAATCGTCTGTGATAATGAACTGGACTATGTTAACAAAACAATAACTGGCTGACGCATCTATGTCATGATGGTCCTCACATACAGCGGAAAATTACATTTAACAACAAAGAGACGAGGATGACGGGAGATCAGAGGAATACCCTTACAGTTAATCATATGCACCCATGGTAATTTCCTTCACTACTAACATGTAATGGCAGGAAAAAACATGAGGAGGGAAAGACGAAGGAGGAGGAGGGGGACAAAGTTGAAACAGAAAGAAGGTATTTTTTGTTTTTCCACATGCAAAAATAGAAAAAACGAAGAAATCATAAGTGCAGATTAGATAAACGAGGCGTCAGCATCATCTCTGTCTCCCTCTCAGACACTGGACTGTATTCTATTTGAAGGTGGCAGAGGTCATCATTTATTGAACAGGAGGAACTCATTAGTATGCATCTGATTTCAAACACACTCTGTTTCTCTCCTCCCCCTCCCTGTCCTGCTTTATGTCTGTCTGCTTGATTGTCTCTATCAATTATCTGCTTGCCCTCTCGGTTCTTTTCTATAAGCAACAACTGGAGGGACGGGAAGGAAAAGGGGAAGAGGTTGAATTTTTATGGCAAAAGGGTGGTAATGGCAGAATTCAGCAGTATACTGGATTTTTTACACTTAATTTGTTAGATGTTACCATTTAAACAATTGTCTGAACCCTTCCATACCCTTTCATCCAAAACCAGTGCGCATGAGTGTGTGTGTGTGTGTGTGTGTGTGTGTGTGTGTGCCAGACAGCAAAGACAGGGGGTCACTCCTGCCCGTCCATCTAACTGACAGCATTACCGTAGAGATAACACACAAAAACACATTGAAAAGTGGCCAAAACAATGCAGAAAGCACCTGTATCCCTGCCTGTCTGTGTGTCCTTCTGGCTGTCTGCTCACCTGTCTCTCTGTTCGTGCATCCGTCTGGTTCAGCTCCCAAACTACACACTGTCTTACAGCCCCATCTAGTGGCTGTGGCATTACATGACAACATCATATTACATGCAGATTTCAATGAAAGAGCGAATTGCATGTGTCTCGATCGTCATCCATCATTTTTCAAAAAAGGTAGGTAATAATTATCATCCACAACATTTTCATCTAAATAAAAGCTATTTTAGCCTCTTGTGATCACTATTTCTCCTCAGTGTGATTGCACCTATAGCCTATTCAATTAAAGTTTTCAGTCTCATTTAACAGGATTACAAAGATTTTGACTTTGCATTATGTGCATTAATTCAATACATTTTATTTTTTTAACAAGTATTTGGTGTCCTCTTACCTTCTTCTGCAGCACATTAACTTTGCGTTCCTTGACGTCCAGCATGTCTTTGAGGTCGCTAATCTCTCCATTCTGAGTACTTTTCTCCTCGGTCAACTCTGATATCTGCTGACTCTTTTTAGAGAGGAGAGATTCCTTTTCCTCCAGACGCAGACGCAGCGCATCCACCTGTGCACACACACACACACACAAACACAAATGCATAATTAAAAGTCAGTGGAAATAAATATTTACAAACCAAAGATCAATATTCTTGTGTTAGTAGTAATAGTACCATGACATACAGCAACAAGTACTAGTAGAGAGTAACTGTACCTCAGTCTGTAGTATAGCGGCTCTCTGTTCCTTGGCAGTGAGTGACTCCTTGAGTACGTCCACGTGTTGTTTACTGTCAGAAAACTGATTGTTCAGAGTTTCCAGTTTGGTCCTGAAAGCCAACAGCTCGCTGTCTTTACGACTCAGGTCCTGCTTTGCCTGTTCCATCTGAGCAACACACACGACATGAAGGGGATTACATGCTTTCTTAGATTAAACTGTTTTAAAATCTACTACAAGCTTTACTAAGTGAGCACTCGTTCTAGGCACTAGTTTGTATTGTGACTGGCCTCCTACAAGGGCTAGTGTGTCAGTTCATGCACAGGAAGCTGTGAGTTCGAACAATTATAATCTAGACACGTTAAGGACTTTTATACGTAAAAAGGAAATACTAGCCTTGTTTCTATTTTTGTTTCCTGGAAAGCAAACAACAGTTAGACCCACATCAACGGCAGTGCAGTATTACACCTATTAAAACCTATACTGTACTTCTATTTGTACTGTACAAGAGGGTCAGGGTTGATTCTTTCAGTTATGCCAAAATGATAAATTTAAAAAAAAGAAGAAAAAAAAACATGAAAACAGTTTAATCTCCACAAGTGACACTGTTAAAAGTTCCTTTGGCGATTGGGAGTGCATTTTGGGAGTAAATTTAACATGACACATAAAAAGAATGGACCCAAACCACACAGGGAAATCTGTCACACAGTATAAAAACCTCAGCAAACTAATCCAAGCTACTAGTTGAAGAGAAACCTCATGCAAGGAGAAAGAGAAACAGGTTAGAGATTACGCATGCTGCAGCACGGCACAGATGGATTCTCAGCTTGAAGTCTGTAATTGTACAGTTCAGACTGCTAGAAACAACTATTACTGTCAACAGCCATTGATCACAGACAGATTGGGAAGTAAAGACTACACAACCTGTTCATATGAACAAAATAGCACACACAAAATCACTTATATTAAAATGAGAAATCACATCCCTCTATTCTGCTCAGGGATTTTACTTTAACTGTGAATTTCACCAGTCATTATCACCACACAATAAAGATAAAATAATGTTTCCTAGTACATTTACACAACTGACAAATACATCTTTGCAACCTTAGGTTTTTGGAGAAAGACATATTACTTTTTCCACAATCGCTTAACATCTGGATTTAAAGCACAAAGGTAAAATGTAATATTGTGAAAAGTATTGATCTCTGTTGCCTATTTACTACATTCAGTTTAGACTCAGTTGACTGCTGTGTCTACTGTACTGAGACAGGGTGTTGATAAATGTGGGCTAATATGGCATATTTGATTAACAAATAATGATACTCCAAGATGAAAATAAAGCTTGTGGCAGAACGAGAAAATCTACTTTAAGAAAGTGTATGGACAGGTTTACCATGTCGATCTCGTATTCACAAAAAAATAAAATGGTATTTTGTGTGAGCTGCTTAAGAGTGAACAGCATTTGAGAGTTATAGTTGCTTTCTACTGTCTGAACACACAGTCACACTGCCGGGATTCTACTCAAGCAGAAGCCATTAGTCAACCTGGGAGACAGAAAGAGCCAGAGATCAAGAAAGAAAGAAACTGAGTAAGAAATAAAGAGCACAGAGGTGTGTCTCTTACTGCAGACACCTCCCGCTGAAGCTCATTAGCTCGTTGCCTTAGCTCCTCCTTCTCTGATTGGCTGTGAGTTAGCTCTTCCTTCAGCTGCTCAACCTGGCAGGAGAGGAGGGGGCGTCACCATGACCAAAACAAATCAGCTGCCACAGTCGCTCGCCAAATTAGCCAGGAAAAATCAACCTGCTCATGTCAAGGCTCAGCCTATTGTCACTTGACAGCTCTGCATTAAAATGTGTGCCGCAGCAAATAACCAGAGTGATTTTGTCCCACATCCAAACACCTCACATGCTGAAACAATACATGAAAACCACCTACTGTACATCCTACCATACACAGTGTGTGTCAGTGAGTAGAACAGTTTTAATGTCAAACTTTATGACATAGACAACCACGAGTCGACTGACATGACAACGTAACACACTTTAGGTTCTCCTACATCATATAAGTTATTAATTGATATGTGCCTGTAAAATGTCTTAAATTAAATGAATTATAGTGTCTTTATTTCGGTTTCCAGGACCCAAGAGTCATGTAACAGGCTTCTCACATAAACAACCATAAAAGCTATGGTACAATGTCATCATTTTCTAGTAATTAAACACATACCTTTATTGACAATTACATAAAATAATGTAATCCTTACCCAAACTCAAAATCTAGGATATTGATGCTATAGTTTTAATCAGAATACACTCCTCTCAACAGTTTCTATGGCTTCCTTATGTACTTATAAACAGGCCGGATATCGTTTCACAGTGGCATTTCTATTGAAGAAATCTGACTTGATCCTTACATGTGAACCAGTTAGTACCTATCTTGGTTCATAGCAGTTCTCTTAACTAACAAATCACATGGAGGTTTGTGGTTGTTGGACTGCAACACAGCGACTCCAGGTCTTAAATACATTTTAAGACTGCAAACATGCTGATGATGTCTGTATTGCTAAAACAAGGATGTAAGGTATTGAGTGTATTACTATAAACATCTAAGGATGCATGATAACAATGGTGAAATTAAAGGAAGAAAAGGTACTGTAAAAAAAAGGGGTAAATTACTTCCTTCCACATGTGAGATACAAAACCCACCCAGGGACGAAATCAAATACATTTCAACTCAAACGAGCAAAAGAAGCAAACAGAGAGAAAAAAATCTACTGAATTCCCAAACTCTTTCATCTCCCCACATGACAGAAGTACTGGTTTGTTTTAATGAGCGTGACTCCCACAGTAACCCTTTTTGTTCTTGACACTAAAGTTGTATCCGTCACAGTGTAAAAGATGTCGAGTTTTTTCCCAGCAAGCAATCTTTCAAAACACGGAAAGAAAAAACAGTGAGACAAGCAGATGAGGTGTGTGTGTGTGTGTGTGTGTGTGTGTGTGTTTGTGTGAGTGTGTGAATCTGTCACCTTATTCTTCATGAACTTGGAGTGGGATCTGTAGACCTCCATCTGTTTGATCTCCTCCTCCCTCTCCTCACTGCTCAGAGCTCCGTTGGACTTGAGCATGTTCACCTCCTCCTCCAGCTCTCTCAGGCCACGCTCCAGTGAGCTGATCTTCGCATCCTGGCAGGACATCAACATGCTCATGTTAAGAGGAAAGACAGACCAGGTGTGGTTCTCTGTACCTGGGCCATAAATATTATCAAAAAATGAAACATATTCCTTTGGTGTTTCTGACAGATGAGCAGAGCTGGATATCCAGTCAAAGAAAGTCTATTTGAAAGGCAACACCAGCTAGACTGAGGAATCGAGGAATGAAACATGGAACAGGCTAATACTGAGTTACTAACATAATTTACAGCCTTGAGCTTCAGTATTAGTAAGATCCAAACTGCTGGTTTGGAGATGCAGTGTAAACATGAACAGTAGCTGTACTGATGTGAACATGTCTGCATTATAGACCCTTCAGTCCTTTAGGTATAGCCTTTAATTTATCCGATTTGTCCTATCTGACCTCTTATACTGGACACATTTAGGAGGCTGCCAAAAACACCTATTTCCTGTTAATACTGTTAATATTGCAGGTTTGAAAATCTGTGACGAAATGCAGAAGTAAGTACGTCCACCAGAGGGAGCAATTTGATATTATATTGGGTGCTTTGATCATTGTTTTGGTATTTTTCGGAAACTCCTCTTCTCTTCTTTTGAGTCTAGCATGTTATTACATGATAAATATGAAAGTGTGGGATATAGCATTGTTTAATGAAATTTTACCAAACAAATGCAAGTAAATACCCATTATATGACCATAAATTACGCAGGGTCAAGGGACAGTGGAACATAAAAATGGGAAATAGAAATGTAAGGCTTCATGGTACAAAAATATTGCAACAAGCTATCAATTTCACCTTTGTCCACTCTGCGTTGGGCTGGGCAATATGGGAAAAATAATCTACAATAATCTATCAGACGACCCTCTACTGATTGGAATATATATCACAACATCTGATTACATGTAAAAAAAAAAAAGAAAATCTGTCATGTTGATTAGCTGATGTTTGAAACTAAAAATGTAATTTTCAATTCGATGTTTTCAACTTTTTCTAAAATCATCCTGGTTATGTATCATGATTCATAACATTGAAAAAAACAACAGTATGATTACAATGATTGATAATAAATAGAGCCGATACTGGATATTTGAACCTGATATTGATACCTGATATCAATATTTGGGAGTTTAAAAAGTCTGATGACGATATATCGGCTGATATTGATTTTTTTTAACATAAACAAACAAATAATACAAATCCCTTAAATAAAAAAATACAAACTGAGTGGGACATTTTTTAGAAATCAACTGTTCAGCGCCCTCTGGTGGACAAACTTTTAATGGAGCCACTGTTTCAAAATTGCCTCAAAGCTAGTTTGGCACTTCTGTACTGTAATCTCTTGTTACATATCGGCCGACATATACACTGATGCCAATTTATCTGCAATAAGCTAATATGTACAATGTGTACTGTATGTACAGTGTAGTACAGCGTTGGCAAGACTATTCAGACACAATAAGAACCTTACTGCGTTGTCTGTTTGCATTAAGTTCCTGTATTTCTGAGGCAAGCTTCTATTCATTTATAATACTATAGATAATGTGATGCTGATTTTGATATAAAGCATAGACACATATTTACATGAAATAATCAACAACACGTTTACCTTCATTTCGATGACTGTCTGCAAGGCCTTGGTCTTTGTTGATTCAGGAGCTGCTTCGTATCTCCTGTGCAGCTCCTGAGGGGCACAGACACCACGACAGTCAGCAGGCGACAGAGAGAGAGACACAGAGGGATGGAGAGAGGGAGGATAAGGTCGTGGGCCAGGACAGGAGGCGACAACAACTGGCGGAAAGGAATGGAGGGAGGGCTGAATGGTGGGTGTAGGCCGTGGAGCGGGCACAGGGAAGGACGGCGAGCGCTGGAGGGAAGGATGGACCGAGGAGGCGACGACGAAAGAGGGATAGTGGGGAGGACAGGAGGAGGGAAGGACGACAGGATGGATGGGGTGGCGATGGGAACGAGGGGAAGGTGCTGGGAATGAGGGAGAGGAACACAGTGGGTGATGGCGTGCAGGGGAAAAAGGAGGAGAGGGTTGGAAGGGGGGAGACACGTGGAAAGGAGGTGGAATATGGATGGAGGGAGAAACAGGAAAAGAAGGAGAGACGGGGATGGAGGGGGATGCGGGTATGAGGTGTTTCCCTCTCGCAAAGTCGCCGGCTTTTAGCCTCCTTGGGTCGATCTGTCCATCCCACATCCTTCAAAGCTGTGAGGAACGCTACTAACTACGCTGACACCGTTTCAGCCTCAAATCTGAATGAATGATCAAATCTGACGGCCTGAAATGATGCTAATTCAGTGAATTAGTTCCTAGCTTTGAAGCCTTTAGGTTCAAATGAAATCTAAAAGGGTCTAGAATCTAAAAAAGTCCAAATTAAACTAAACAATTAAATTCAAATGAAGAAATCCAGTCTAATGGCTTCAACTAGCCTAATTTACTGAGCTACATACAACGAAATCCTATCTATCTGACTGTTGTTACCACATCACAACTCACTAGTCAAATGAAGTGAGAGCAAAGGGGGACCGAAAGAAGGGGGAGTGTAGTGGTAGATGTAAAGGCACAATAAGAGAAAGAAAGAACAGGGAGAAAGAGTATGAGAGAAGGAGGGAATGAAAGCAGGGGGAGGACGTAGCAGTGTATGCACCACTGCTTTTCTTTGGAGGAAACACTCAGAGGCTAACAAAGACGGCTAATGCATGAGCCAGGAAGCACAAAAACACACATATGTGAAAAGGATAGTAGGGTGCTATGGCTTAGGGCGCTAGTATGAATGCTATGAATGCTCATGGCCACAACACACACACACACACACACACACACACATACACACACACACACACACACACACACACACACACACACTCTCAGATATTTCCTGAAAAAAGATTTCTTGTTTGGTAATCATCACTTCCTGGGGAGTGTTGCAGGTAAAATTAGAACTGGCTGAAAAATAAAAAATAATATATAAAACAAAATATTTCAGTGCTGTAAAGTTGATGGTATTTCAATTTCATTCAATTTTCAGTGATTCAAGTCAAGTCATTTCCCAATTAGGTATTCAGTAGCTTAGATTCAAATTCTAACAGCCTTTCTTTGCTTCCATACTGGTGTCTCACTTTTTACTGCTGCACCTCAGCTCCATCCCCACTAGGGACATTTTTGAGGAGTTTTGAAAATTTTCTTTTTAGCTGCATGATGTTGTAAGGACTAGTCTGTTAATTAGTGAAATGAACAATGTCCAAAAAAGAAGTGTCAGCAGTGCAGCAGGAAGTCTGCAAGACAAATGCACAGTAGACACATTATTTACTACTGTAACCTATAATGAAACTATCTTCCAGATATTGCGTAATCTTGTTCCAGTTTCCCTGAGGTGTTTTCTGTTTTGCAATTAACAATGTCTGTTGTCAAAAAAAACAGAAACTCTGTCCAGCACACTGATGCAATGTGAAGCAACACAGGCCAGAAAATGTGACAGTGCTTTAAACCCTTTCATTTTGCTCCCTAACTCTCTTTCTCAGTCGTTTGCTGCCTATGATACATTTAAGGATGCTTCAATTTTTCTTGTGTGTGTGTGTGTGTGTGTGTGCGTGCGTGTGTGCGTGCGTGCATGTGTGTGTGTGTGTGTTTATGTGTGTTTCTCCCTCACAGCCGTCGCCCATTGTGCATTTGGAGCTGGTCATCAAAGGCTGGTCTGAAATCAGTTGTTTTGTATATTTTTCAGTGTAACTGAAACACTTGTCAACCTGGTGGCTCTTAACAAGACAACTTAACAGTTTAAGATTCATATTATTACCACACATATAATGTTATACTGTATTTGTCTTTTAAAATCAAAAGGTCTGTCAGTCTCCACACTGACAAACACATTAGTCTATTAGTATCAAAATATATTTGCTGTGCATGCTTTCCTACTGTATTTGTTGTCTACCATATTTGTTTCATGTATTTGTATGTTTGTCTTGTGAGACATGAGCATGTGCAGACTGTGAAAACAAATTTCCCTCCCATGACAATAAAGGCTATCTATCATTGATTAGGAAACATTTCATTTTCATTCATCCCCTGTCTGTTCACTCTATTTTATTTACTTGTTACTTTAATTTGTGAGTTTGTGAGTGCTTCTGAAAATAAATGTGTTCAGGAAAGATGTATCAAAGTGCATGAAAGGTATTTTGTACACTGAAATAAAACTGAAAAGTTGATTGTCCATTAACAACATCTTACCACTAGAGGAAGCTATTGTACAAAACAACAAACACAATGATGAACGGAGTTAGAAAAGAGACAAAGCGAGCAGAAGAAAATGAGAAGAGTAGGAAAAATAGGATAAAGAGTGCATTCCTGTGTATTTGTGCGTGTCTGTGTGTGTGTGTGTAGATGTTTCTGTGTTGTATTAACACTAAATTATGAGCCAAAAGTGGAAGCAGCCAAGGGCCTTGCCAGGATATGAAATGGTCTGATTTGCACACAGTCACATCTGGCTGTACACACAGACACACACCCTCACATATGGGAATACTTGAATGCACTCTGTTTCTTCTTCACCAGTCACACACACACACACACACACACACACACACACACCTCTCTGAGTTGTAGCATCTCCTTGTCTTTTTGCTCCAGTAGGCCCTCCAGTTGGTGGATGGTCATCTCAGCATCGGCCAGTCGCCTCGTTCGCTCATGGTCCTCCTCAGTTGCCCGTGACGACAGGCCTTTACTCTGCAACATTTCCAGTAACTTCTTTATGGATTCATCCCTGTTAGAGAAGAATAGATTTAAAGCTCCACTTCACACATTTGCAGCCTAAAATGGCAACAAGAGGTATAAATGTAAATTTCATGTCTTTACCTGGCAGTTAGGGTGTGTTTCTGTGTATCTATCCTCAGCTCCATTTCTTCCACAGTCTTCCTCAGGAGGAAGAGCTCTTTGACCTGTCGCTCGTACTCGCCATGGAGACGCAGGAAGTTCTCCTCTGTCATTTCCTGAGGGGGGATGGGCTGGTTTCCGAGGTGGCCGGACTCCGAGTAATCGGACTGGAAGAGCTGGTTGAGATCTCGCTGGATCCGGAGCTCGTCTTGTAAAGCCTGGATGTTGCACTGAAGATGCTGGAGGGAGACAAAGCAGTTCCGTTTAGAGCGGTAAATGTAAGAGATCAACAGGTGTGTGTGTGGATGCTGTGTAAAAGATTTTTACTGTTCCATTGCACAACAGGACTATAAAACATTTGGAGATGTCTGACATGTTTGTTAATAACTACTATCGTCTTAACCTTTGTTGTACCAGAGAGTTTGGGCTTTCCAAACTTACAGCCCATATGAAGGCTCGGTTACGGACCAGGCAATGCAAGAAACTGCCCAACATACCAGGCACCTGGCTCCTAATGACCCTTAGTTTGATGTGTGTCAACTAGTTTGTGGTAATTTGATGGTAAAAGATTGTGAAACTGGACGTCACTTGGGGGCATTTGCTCCAGTTTTGCTGGTTTTGTATCAAAGCAAGGATGCCAGTTTTCCACCTCCTTTTTGAGGTGTTCTGGCAATGTCCGAGAACAAGCCAGGATGATGGACCCAGAGTATGCTGGGGAGATTATATCTGACAGCATACAGCATGTGTATGCCATCTTGAGTGAGTGAGTGTGATAGAAAAGTGTGTTGGCAGGTTAGTACCACTACCATCATGGCTGAGGACAACGTGACATGACTACCCCTGAGTCAGACAAAAGAAGAGCTTAAACCGTGTGTGTGTATGTGTGTGTTATCACTATGATTTCCCCAAGCTTTTTTACAAATGCGTCACACATAACCTGAACAACATCCAGGTCATCAGCATATGAGTCATGGAGTATTGCCAAAGATAAAAATAATACAAGTAGCAAAGTGCAGAGAGAGAAAGTGCACGAATGACAGAAGAAGTAAACGGGAGATTGAAAAAAAAGAGATGCTATTGCTCCCTTGAAGCTATTGTTAATCAACATTGACGAGGGAAAGCACGAGATTAAAGGAAAAAGGGAAAGAGACAGATGAGTGGGGAGGCAAAGAAAAACAACCCCTGGACATTACAGAAGAGGAAGGAGAAGAGAGAAAGAAAAATCAGCAGATAGTGATCACAAACACAGCGTATGCGCGCACAAAAAGAACAGATAATTAGATAATATCAAATCAACTGTCTTTTATGATAGCTCTGCTTTATGTTGACATGTTTGCTGACTCTGATATTTATAGGACTTCCCTGAAAACTGAGAGGCACAGACAGGCAGATAGAGAGTATTCTTAAATATTCCCTCTCTGGTTTAATCTCTCTGTCTGCATGCCAACTATGATTCCTCCCTCAGACATGCAAACACTGACCCACCCATACCATGAAAATATGAGAATTTCCACAAAATCTCAATTGCTTTGAATAGTGCATAGATACAAAGTTGATTTATTAGTTGATAAACAGAAGATTCATTGAAAACAATTTTAATTATTCGCTTGAAGTACTTTATCAAAAGGAAACCACAAACATTTATGGGTTCTGCTTTCCCCAGTGTGACAATTTGAAGCTTTTCTGTATCTCATCTCATTGTAAACTTAATCTTTTGGGGTTTTTTGACTGTTTGAAACAAAATAAGCAACTGAAAGATACCCACTTGGCCTCTACAAACTTCATAATAGGCTTTTGTCCTTTTTTTCTAACACTTTTTATTTAATAAATATAAATTACCAGAGGATCTAAGGTGTTAGGTGTCATCGATTAATAGTAAAAATAATCAGTGGATTAGTCAATATAGGAAATAATAATTGGTTGCAGCTATAGTTATGAATATATACAGTATGTACACAGAAAAACGCAGTATGTGTGCCAAGAGGATAGACAGAGAGGGAAACACACACACGCTCATTACAGTAATATGTATAGGATATAGGATATTTCGCTAAATGTGCTATTTAAGCATAAAAAAAAATGCACATCATTATGTACTGTAATCTGTCACACACACACACACTCACATCAAGCATCAAGCATCAAAAAGTATGTCAGAGTTGCAGAAACACACAAAGCCTCAATATTCTTGCTCACAGAATCGCATATGAGTGTGTTTCTGCATAAAGTCAAGCAAATACAGTATGAACACACACACACACACACACACACACACACACACACACACACTTCAAAGGCTTACATATAAAGAATTCAGAATCACACACACAAGGGCTTGTGCCAGTACCCCACCCCCCACCCCCACAACACACACACAGCTGGAATGTAGAGCGGAGAAATGCCAGACCTCAAGCGAGGGAGAAGGAAAAGAGGGAGTGAAATATAAAAAGGAAGCAAGCAGAAAGAAACAAAAACAGAGAGGGAGATAAGGAGAAGGCAGCGAGAGAAGTTAGAGAAAACTGTTAACTGTGTCCAGCAGAAAAAGAAGGAGGAGGAGAGGGAGAGAATACAAGTTGTGTTTTTCTTCTTGGATTCTGCTGAGTCGTCTTTGGCTCCTTCACCTTTGACCCTGTCAGACACCTCCTGATTACACAGGGGACCGAGAGGGTCGACCATCACTCAGAACAGAGACAGAAATGCAACATGCACACTTGTACTGTACACACTCCAGACACATTCACATGTTCCTGTTACACATGTCATGCAACAGCATGTAAAACAAAACATTCAAATCATGATTATTTCCCATTTTATTATTTCAAATACTGCTCATCACTATATTCACACTACAGTTTTCTGTTTATTTTCACATTTAAATGATAAAATAGCAAGAAAGAGAAACAAATCTAAACTGCATATAAATGTGACAAACACACAAACAAGAAGACAAATCAAGATGACAAATCTTTCCTTCACAAGTCTGAGGGAGGGATGGATAAATTCATCAAGCTGATGTAAACAAGTGTAAGATGGGAAATTATCTTGATGCCAGCGATGTTTAACACATCAAAACTTGCAACATCACTGGAAATTGCAACAAGGCAAGGCAGCTTTATTTATATAGCACATTTCAAACACAGAGGCAATTCAAAGCGCTTTACATAGGCAAAGAAAAGCATTAGAATGACATTGAAAACAATAAGAATAAAATCAATTAAGATAAAATAAAATGACATTTTAAAATGTCATAAAATTAAATTAAATACATAAAACTACAGATGCAGTAAAAAGATGCAAGTTGCCAATGCAAAAAAGGAAAGTGCATTAGAGAAACCAGTCGTGCAAATACACAGGAGAACAGAAGAGTTTTTAATTTCGTTTTGAAAGTGGCTAAAGTTAGAGTGCATCTGAAATCTTCAGGAAGTTGGTTCCATCTGTGTGCAGCATAGTTGCTAGAAGCAGCTTCATCCTGTTTGGTTCTGACTCGAGGTACAACCAGACTGACTGCTTCCTAAAGATCTAAGTGCCCAACTGGGTTTATATTCTTCAAGGAGATCAGCGATGTATTTTGGCCCAAGATTATTGAGAGATTTATAAACTAGCAGCAGCACTTTAAAATCTATTCTATAAGTAACAGGAAGCCAGTGTAACTGTGTAATTTAAGAACAGGAGTAATGTGCTCAGTTCTCTTGGCAGCGTTCTGAATGAGCTGAAGTTGTCTTTTTGGGAAGACCAGACAAGAGGCCGTTACAATAGTCCACTCTGCTGGAAATGAAGGCAGGCATCAAAATTGAAGGATCCAGGTTGCCTTTCTTTAAAAGGGGCTTAACAACTGCAGTTTTCATTGATTAGTGGCCACTCTGGTCGTGAAATTAAGAAATGCAAACATAAGATGCGACGAGGTCCCCCAACAAGCTGCTAATAAGAGCCTCCGTCAGCATCCATCTGTATTTTTGACTCTGATTAGGGCTGGTGGCCACCTGTGCCTGTGTTTTCAGTTTAGCCGATATCAGAAACAAAAGTACCCAGAGGCATCAAACGATCCACATGATCAACCTGTACTGTACTGCATTCTCTTTCTTTACTCTTTGAACTTTTAAGCAACACACTTCTGGATTGCTTCATGAACACAAAGCTGGTGGAAGAGCCTGAAAAGAATCTCAAAATGTCTCACAAAGAAGCTGCAAACCACCATTGGCCTGCACTCAGTCCATTACAGCAGTGGTCGCCAATCTTTTTTGCTTGTGATCCCTTACCCCCCTTGGTTGGGAATCACTGCATTGCAGCAAAGTAGTACGCAAAGTTTCATGATTGAATTGAGATCCAGCTTTTAGTCACATAGAGGTTGCGAATGTGGGACTCAACATGACCTGATTATGACTTTTCTACACCAGTGGGAGACGCAAATTCACCTCACTACAAGGATTGAAAAGGGTTTCTCACAAATTGAATGGCTTCAGCAGCAGAGGGTTTAAAACTAGAAAAGTGTAGTTGGAATTGAATATACTGGATATGTTACTGTATCTTTGGAAGCAGAAAAATAATTAAACTAAAATCTAATTATAATATATAAGGAATTCATGTCAAAAGCTGTGACAACAGAACATGAGTGAATTTAAGTGGCAAGAAAAAAACATCTATAGAAAAATAAATGATCCT
Organism: Maccullochella peelii; assembly: GCA_002120245.1. Lineage (NCBI taxonomy): Eukaryota > Metazoa > Chordata > Actinopteri > Centrarchiformes > Percichthyidae > Maccullochella > Maccullochella peelii. Next base: position 110,469 of record LKNJ01000406.1, read on the forward strand.
TTCTTCGTCTAATGAGCAGTCTAATTCCACTCCATATATAGACAAAAAAGAGGAGAGAAAATCCATTTGTGAATATGGTGACAATTTTTCTATCCCCCTGTCATTCAATATTAACCATCTCTCTGTTATTACTCCTCTGTCTCATCCCTCGCTTATTCTGTGCTCGCCGGGTGAGTCACGCTTCCCCCCCTCACAAACAAGTCACACACTGTCACAGAAACACATATACACACACTTGGATGGACACACACACACACACACACATATCGAGCGCACGATAATGCCCACGCGCAGACATAATGTTAGAGACAGTGGTCATGCTGTGAATGTGTGTGTGTGTGTGTGTGTGTGTGTGTGTGTGTGTGTGTGTGTGTGATGACCGTGAGCAGTTTGAAAGTGTCGCCCACTCAGGCATCAGACAACAGGGAGATTAACACACTCTCTCTCTTCTCTCTCTGAGGATAAAGGTGGAGGATGAAGAACATAATGAAGAGGGGGAAATAACATTTTTTTTAAAAGACAAATGAGCGGAAGAAAATCCCTCATTTTCCAAAAGAAGGAGAGCAAGCTGATGGAAGAAAATAGTATCAGATTGTAGTTTCATATGAAAGCAAAAGAGGAAGACAAGAATGAGAATGGATGAAGGAGAGAAAGAAAAAGAGATTAAATGAGGGACCAAAAAATGGCCAAGAGGGGAAAGGGAAAGGAAGAAAAGGCGAGAGAGAAATGGTGACCCTAATCAGTCACTTTGAGATACATCGGGGTCAGAAGTGGATTTAAAGAGTGACAAGTGAAGAGAAGAGAAGAAACATTGCAACTGTCACATTTATTTAACATAAACGTATTACAGATTTCAAGCTCTTTGAACCAGATAGACAGACAGACAGACAGACAGACAGACAGGTAGACTGGTATATAGATAGATTTTGGAGGGGCAGAGTATGAGTAGCAGGAGAAAAAGGGGAGTGACTGCACTGTAATTCTGTTCATTCCTCACCAACTCTTCCCAAACCCACTCCTTATAAGGAAAGACATGGCTACCACAGGCCTCCACACACACACTCACTCACACTCACGCACTTAGCGAGAGAGAAAGTGGAGAAAGTGAGAGAGGAAACTCACAAAATCACAGCCTTGCAGGAGAAGAGGGAAAACTGACCCTCTCTTTCCTTTCAGTTTCAAATCTCTAATGTCTCTCTGTTTCTTTCCACTATAAAGGAACAATGTGCCTTTGTAGAAGGAAAGCAGAAGGAAAATTGTGCTATTTCTCCCTCTCTCTCTGCATTAAAGTTAAAGTTTTATAAGACTCCTGACTGTAGGAGGCTCCTCCTTCTTTCCCTCCTTCTTCCTTCTCTCTTTCTCAGTTCAATTCCAGTTGAATCTCCTTATTGCTCTTTCTAGTCCATTCATCACTACTCCCCTTCCTCCCTCCCTCCCCTGTCCATCTGCCTTTTTCTCCCCTGCTATCATTCCCTGTATTTACCTTATTCCCTCTTCCTGCCCATCCCTCTCTCTTTCTCTTTCTCACCTATCTCTCCATCCTGGCTAAATAAACACACAGGTTTGAGGACCATCTGCTACTGATGAGCATTCATGGGTGAAAAACACACACACAAAACCCACCCAACACATAAACACACACACACACACACACACACACACACACAAATGCAGAGATAATAAATAAACAATTTTTGAAGGTTTATATCTTTTAGTTAGGACATTTGAACTCCAAAAGGTGGTCAGTAAGCGGCACACACATGTTCATGGACTTGGACACACGCATGTACAGCATGCTGACATGAGCGCACACACACAGACACACACACAAGAGAGGAATAATGAGTCATAGTCTGATGAGCAGAGGATAAGAGCTGCAGACTGCAGGCAACAGAAGGAGGAAGACAAGGTAGGCAGAGAGATGATAGTCATTGATTTAAAGAGCGTTGTATCAAGTATCAAAAACAAGCTAAAAAAAATTACTTTTGAAAATGTTGCTGAGCGCGCACGCTGTCTTTTCCAGAACTGTCCTGCATCATATTCACACAGTCAAACACATTCATCACCCTCAGATTAGTTAATATTATTTGGAGTATAAAACTAAGAAATAAAAATATGATTACCTCACATTCATCATAATTTACATGCTTCCTGGTTTGACCTTGAGCTAATGTACTTATCATAACTGTGCATGCACACAGTTTCCCTGCGCAATGAGGGATTACCACCAACATTTCAGGTGTGCTCACTTCTGGTGTCACCTCCAAATAAAGTGGTTTAGATAAACTGTTGGCTTGTTTACAACCTGTCTGACCTGACCAATCGTGTCCCAATTGGACCTTGTTTTGGAGATGTTGCTGTAAGTATTAAAGTACAAGTTGTAATCCACAGATCCTCCAAGTAGGGCACTTTGGCCATTTGGTCACCTTCACCAAAATCTAAAGTGAGGATCTTTGTGCTCCCATAAGACAGAGAAACGTCTGATATGCAAAACAATTTTGGTAAACATTCCCATCTTCTCATCAGATGTTGGGTAAGATGACAAAACACACTAGATTGCAGAGTTGTAGATCTGCAGTTGAACATCTGAAGCGTGACTCCTGAGGAATGCACAAAATGTTTGCAGAATGCTTGTGAGAGTGTGTGTGTGTGTGTGCATGTTCAGCCTTTTCTCTTTGACTCGCTTTTCATAAATCCTCCCCCTCCCCTTCCTCTGCCTCATCTGTAACTCACATCCAAGAGATTTACATCCAGGTTTTTAACAAGAAAACCCAGCAGTCATCTTGTCAAAAAACTAAAATTCTACTTTTTTTTACAATTCAACTTCAGTGTTAATCTCTGAATCAAATCATCTGTGATACTGTGCTGCCTGCTCACCTGCTATGGTTACGACTCAGGTAAATGGCTTATTGAAAATAAGCATTATTACCAAATGACTAGGAATAACAAGACAATATGTAATCAGTACAATAATGCTAATATTTACTATTTATGCTACTTTAATTTATCCCTAACTCCTCTCTTTATCTATCTATCACTTCTATCTTTCCATCCACCCTACTTTTCTTCACCCATTTCTCTCCTGTCACATCAACATCCATCAGTCTTTCCATTTCTCTACATTGCATCTGCTGTTTTCAGCTCAATTCATTTGTGCCATCCATTCATCTCTCCTCCTGTCCTCCCTCCTCCTGGCACTTGTCCCAATCTTTCCAGTTTGATCTATCCTTCTTATCCACTTTCCTAATTTCCTCCTCCTTCCTGTCTACGTTTTACACATCTTTACATCTCAATCCATCTTCGTGATCCTCCACCACCCCACCCACCCCCCACCCACTTCTCGGTTTCTCTCAGGTCTATGCTGGCATACAGATTGCCAGTCGAGCATTTTTTGCAGCCAGTTGGCACAGAAACTCTTGCTGGCGACATTTTTTTCTTTCTGTACAGTTAATGTAAATAAATCTCACACAGGAAACACTTGGCACCATCCGTTTCTATTGGATTTGAACTAATCTGAACCCATGATGACAAGCTCAATGCCAGCTTGGAGTAATGAAATTAGAAATGCAAGATGCTCAGTTCAAATCCAGGTGTAATAACATTAAGTAGACCAAGCAGTGATTATAATTCTTTACTCAGTCAGCACATAAACTGGTCCACAGTGCATTTACAGTATACTTACAGTAAAATATCTGCTATGTGTTTTAGTACTACCCTTTGTCTTTAATTTAGAACTGTAGTTCTTTTTTTAGTGTGCTCTTATAAAAGCCAGTTAATAAATGGCTGTGGTTGTGATTATTTAACTTGTTTCAGATGGTTTAAGCATCTTTTCCAGGGAAAAGAGTTCTGGTGGCACCATGGATTTACACATTAACCTGAAGGCCTGACTTACTGCCATGTTCATAGAGTGGAAAATACACTCAAGTGCCAGTCTGTGTCTCCTTCTCTCTGTCTCTCTAACTTTGTTGCTCTGAGCAAAAGAGAAAAGGGCAGAAAAAAGAAGGATGACAGAATAAGGAAGGAGGAGAGAGAAAGACTCTCCTTCTCAGCTCTCAATCTCTGTCATCCTGCCGTCGACCTGAAGGCAAAGTGCCGCCCAGGTGTAACGGGCACTGTGTTCACCTGCCTGTTTGGATTAACCTCCTGACTCACACACACACACACACTGAGAGAAAGACGAACCTACAGACCTTTTGCCCACTGGCCTCAGTAGCTAGTAGGTTTGCCACCTTAATTGGACCAAAACCAAAACAGAACCTTTGGGCTGAAGATAGACCAATGAAATCTATGAACAAATAGTCCTCTACCAGTACAATGATATGATCTTACTGAACCGGTATCAGTCTGTTAAACCTGCTAACAAACTGAAAACGACCTCATTGAGATTCATGTATTATCATAGAGGAGAAAAAATGTTTTCTCCCAGACACAAACACACACAGACACACACCTCTATTCCCTTGAATACCTTGACTATTAGGTTAAATAATTGAAGAGAATGAGAACAGTGAAGCAGTAAAAGCAGTAAAAACAGTCACTGGCTGCTGCACTTTCTCCGACACACACAAACACAACTTCTGACATCATACCACTGCCAAGTACCTTCTATTTTCATAAAATACACACAAGTTGGTTGCATGCAAACAAAAACATACGCATTTGATAAAAATGGAAATGGTAGATGCAGAACAGAGAAGTCCTACATATGCACAGAAACATGCATGCATGTCTGTTGCCGTGCACACGCTGTAACTGGATATACACTAACACATACGCAGGCAAATACAAATACACAATTATAAAAATGCAGGCAACTATGCAATTTGCGCCTCCATACACACACACACACTAGTGTATACAAAAAGCCCAATTGTCCTGACACAAAGCCTGCCAACAAACACACAAGCACACCGATTGCCTCCTGGTACAGTACTCTCTCTCTCCCTCTCTCTCTCTCTCTCTCTCTATCACACAAACAAACCCACACACAAACACAGCTGGCGACTGCTTCCCCTGAAAAATGCATATGTCCAAATTACAGTAAATGAAGACTCAGTCACGCACACGCAAAAATACAGTATATGCATGAGTACATATATAAACACACACTCATGTATAGTCTAAAACACACCTGAAACATGTATGAGACTGCTGACCAAACCTAGCCACCATACAACCCCCTTTTTCAAACATATACACGGTCTCCCTCTTTTTCTCTCTCACACCGTCACACACACACATGCCGGTTCTGACGTCACATGGCTCGCCTGGAGTACAGTAGATGATAGATTGAATCTAGCAGCCCCAGAAACAGACAGACAGAGTGGTTATTGTTCAGCTGGTATGTCTCAGTGCAGAACAGAGAGCAAGAAGCACACACTCTGTTCGAAATTAACTTAATGGTTATTCTTAAAATCATTTAGGAAAATGCAAATATCAGTATCATATTACACCTTATTGTGATCATTCTGTTGAGATTTCACACATAAAATAATGAGCAATGTGTCATTTTAACATTAAACACCTCTTAGTTACATGGATGTATTTTTAGAAGAGTTTGGTAACAGAATGGAAACAGTGATGTCATGCTTACGGTCATGAATGCTAACTGCTGTTCGCCTTCTGCTTGAGAGTATATATTTATTAAATGCAAATGGACCACTGTTAGGAGGGCAGGGGGTAGAAGAGGAAAATAAGAAATAGAAAGAGACAAAACGTGTGTGTTTTTGTGTAAAATATAAAGCAACTAACTAACACAGAGAAGAAAAGAAAAAAGAAAGTAAAGCTTTCCTTTAGCATTCCAGACATTCCTTTATTTTTTCTTTTTTTCTGTTCTTCTCTTCCTTTCTGTGTGAAACATTGTACTTACCTGCTGTGATCAAAAAGGTGGAACAAATTGGGTGAACTCACTCACTCACGGACACACACAAAAGAAACCAAATCAAGGTGGTGCACTAAAAGTGACAAAGGAGACAGACAACACTGACCACAACATTAGGCTAAATACAGCGGGAATCCGTGTTCAGGTCAATAGATTTATTTGAATAGGGTGTGTCCATTCTATTGAATTCAGTTCTGTGGCAAAACTGCTCCATAGGCCCAGATGGAGAGCGAGGAGAGGGAAGAGAAGGAGAGGGGGGCCGTGAAAGAGAGGGAGTCCGAAAGTGGGCTGAAATGGTGAGACAGAGAAAAAGAGAGACCAGTGAGAAAGAGATGGAGAGTGTGGTGACAATAAGCGGAAGGTGTGGTAAGAGAAAATGACTAGATGTGGGAAGCAAAACAAGAGAAAGCAACTAGCAGTATAGAGGGAGAATAATAATTCAAAGCTCAGTGGGAAAGCAACAAAAAAAGAGCCTCCTATCTGATCTGACTGAGAAATGAAATTGTTTTTAATTCACTTTTCTGCAGACAGAAAGTAATAATGTAAAGGAAAATACAATCATTTCTCCCAAACGGCTGTGAGCAAGCACTCCATCCTGAGAAAGCTGGGAAACACTGGAGCCTCTTCCCTCCCATCACTTTGGTATCTTTTTGTAAGAAGCATCACACACCCACCAGGTTGGTTAACATGAATGAACATGCAGAATTTGCTTTCCTGTTGTCCCATAACACAGTATTTTCTATTCAATGCTCTCACTGCCTTTATAAGCAGCCTATCTGCTAAATTGCTTGGCTCAACATTAAAGCTGCACTAATAAATATTTTCACATTAACCATGGGTCAAATTTCTGTGTGTGAACGGTGTCGCTCGTAGTGACAAACCCAGAAAGATCTATCACCAGCTCTGTGGAGCCTTTTAGTAACTTTCAGCTCAGTGTCTTGGGTTTCCTGCCCACAACTTCACTGTTTTAGTTCACTCTCACTGCTCTCATAGCGTTGTTTCAGCCACAGCAGGCAGCTGGTTTCAATAAAAAAGCTCAGATAAACCCACTGTGCGCTACCTGTCTAGCACCAAACGACGGAAAGACAAAGTTAGCAACCAGCTGGTGAACATAATGGACATATTTATCAGCCAAGCAGCCTGAGGAGAGTGAATATTGGACTACATTCATTGGGTGGCCAGACACACGACTCCAAACAAATGCTAATGTTGCTCTGTGTCTGCTGGATGTGTAAAGAGGCAACTGTTTGCTAACAAGTTCACCATATCAACTTTATAGGTTATAGTATTGATTACTTTCATTATCAACTAGATTGTTTTTTTATAATTAATCTATTAATTGTTTGGTATAGTGAATATAAGACAAAAGTACAAAATCAAGTTTCCCAAGCCTGAGGTGACATCTTTAAATTGTCTATTTTGTCGAACAAAGAGTCAAAAACAAAACGGTATTTGACTTAAAACTTTATTCCCAAAGTAAAGTCCTCAGATTTTTTGTGCTGGAACCAGCAAATGTTTGGCATTTTTGTTTAATAAATTACTTAAATGGATAAACTATCAATTCTCAGACTATCAAATTTATCAAAATATGCAATAGACAACAAGACATTTATAAGTATGACAATGTTGTAGATTATTATACCGTCATTAATTGGATCTTGTTTACAAAGGCCCGTCCCTAACAAGCACAAACATGACATTAGCAATGTCTGTTATTCTGGTTTTGAATCTATGGTGACGCATTGTAAGAATATAAGAGGAAAGGATTCATGCAAAGGGAGCGCAGATAGAAAAAGAGGAAGAGATAAAGAGGTGGGCGGAAGAGAGGTGAAGATAGCGGGACGAGCATGAAGGAGGAGGCGAATAAGTGAGGAAGTGTGGAGGAAGCACAGAGGGAGGGAGGAAGGACGGCGGGTGGAGACGAGATGTGCATTCCTCAGCAGGGGCGTGTCACAGCGTGCATGTGTGTCTGTAAGCACATATCCCAGAATTACTGGGAGGTAACTTAATTCAATTTCTAACACGAAGATGATGGCGAAGACAGAGAGAGAGGAGGGAAGGTAGGAGGGAGGGAGGAAAGTGAGAGCTGACTCACCATGTGATGACAGAAATAGAAGAAGAGAAGAATGAGTAAGAAGAGAGGAAAAAAGGGAGCAAGGGGACGGAGAAAAGCCAGAGAAGAACAGAAAAAGAGAGCGAGTGAAGAGAAGGAAAGTGACGGGATAATGAGAGCAGGAAATGAAAAGGATGCCTTTGGTTAAAATGGTGTGATTTGTCTGGAGGAAAGAAAGGGAAAGAGAGAGAGTATATCACATGCTTCCCAACACTGGACATCAGAAAATATTCTTACATGTCTTAACATGTGTATTCACTCACTATAACAGCACACAGACTATGAGGAGTATGTGTGTAAGTGTGACAGCATCTGAGGATTTTTCTAGAGGTGGCAGGAGGCCAAATACATGATAGATTTATCAACCTATCATCTGTTCCTTTGTTCTCTCACACACAGCATCACTTTGAACAAGTGTGCACACACAAGACACATACATTTAGACTCAGAGATTTATGGATGCGCACGCACAGGCACGCGCATACTGCACACGTTCACTAACACGCACACCAAACTGGCTGTAAATTTTCTTGGAGAGTGATTTAATACCTGGTGATGTAATTTCACAACCTGAACTCCGTTCCCACATATAACTTCAACATTCAATTTGTCTTGGTAGTCTTTGGAGCAACATCAAAGCCCCAAATAAACTCAAACACACACACACATGCAGAGATAAGAGCACCGGTTAATGACCAAAATGTAAATGTGACTTTTCTTAAATTAAAAGAAATGTAGTGAGAACTGAGCACTTTCTGCACTGGTTTCAAGATGACAGCGTGTGAAATGAGTCACTGTGAGGCAGCGAGCCACTGCGAGTGTGTATGTGTGCAAGTCATCTCTGTTGTATAATATTGCGGCCTCCTGCCACACTAGCTGTGTCTCTGTCTCATCCAGATGGCTTCTGAACCAACAGACAGCTGGGAGTCCCCAACCTGGCATCCCGCTTTCATCTGTTTACCCGTCTTCAAGGCCGCCTTACAGCAGCAAAACAAATCTACCAGGACAGTCCACAAAAGGATCAGTGTATGCTCCCCTTTGTGCCGGTCCACACATTTTTACATTAAACAAAACTGAGTAGAACAACTATATCACAGGTAGTAAAGGATAAACCTTATCCAAAGCAAAAACTAGCAGGGTTTGGGCTAAAGGAAATTTCTAACTTAGATTTCCAGACTTTCCAGGTCCTGGATTAGCTAACCCAATAAGTTAACCCAACCCTTGTCAGGATATTGTTGTTGGCGTATCCGTCTCTGTTCATTTGTTACTGGCGTATCCGTCTCTGTTCATTTGTTACTGGGCTTTGACTCTGAGCGACGAGCAAAGACAGCCCAGAGACAGAAACAGTAATTCACTGTCAAAGATTTTGTCCCACAGAAACACACACACAGTCGCAAACACACAGATGCCTTTTACCTACCTGTGTTTCCTCCTGCACCACTCTGTACTGCTCCTTCCACACGGCCATCTTTGTGGCTTCGTCCTTCCTCAGCGCCCTCTCTTTCTTCAACTCTGGGCTCCAAAACGTCTTAATGGAGTTCATAGAGGAGCTCAACTTGGACTCTTTAGCCTCCAGCTAAAAGAAATCAACACCAAACGTTGTGAATTTGTTTTAATAAATGTTTATTTCTATTGATTGGGACCTTAGAAACCCTTGATCATTGATTACTTGCCTCCTAATAATACTGTAATTATTCAATTTGCTTGCATTTAGTTTGTCCGAAGAAGAACACACGAAAACAAACAGCAAAATAAGGTGTTCATATCTTCAGTGAGGTGTGTGTGTGTCTGCAATTGTTCTTACTTCTCTGCGCAGTAGTTCGTTCTCTCTCAGCACTTCTCTTAACTGTGTCTGTAGGTCCGACATTGCACCGTCTCTCACCTGGTAACACACACAAACACATAGAGTATAAGTGTAAAGTGTTTGACACCAGCAATATCATCATTTTTCTTCACATCTTACAGTATAAACATTTTGTCTATTTGTAGCTGCCACTACTAAGAACTGGTGATAGCAGAACTTCAGTATTAATGAGAAAATGCTCACCATAAAAATGTTTAATTCATCTTGACATCAGGACAGCAGTGTATTAAAGAATTAAACACATCTTGGATACATTTTTAAACAACAAAAAACTATTTTAGGTATTTAGCTGACACTTGAGCACACAGCGTCTTACAGTTCTGCAAGTGAAAAGCAAGAATAGGTTAAAAAAATTTCAATTTTCAACATAGTCAAGCTCTAGAGTCACAGCATCCTCACAATAAACGTAACATACAGTATATGAATGTGACATACAATAGAGGAAACCTAGCAAAGGAAATAAGAGTTGAGGAGAGATGAAGAAAGGATTTTATATTTAAGAAATAATTAGAGAACAAGTGGAGGAGGGAGGTATGGGAGAGGAAGGAGAGATATATCTTGGACAGCTGAGCTTTCTGGTTATGACTAATGGTGCAGAGGGAGTTGGAAGGCAGACCTTAGTCTATTTAAACACACTGTATGAATACCCACACAACTCTTATTTTATTTAGTTGAAGCGTGACTTAAGAAGAAAATATTAACCTTCAAACAGTTATCTGAATGTACATTAAATGCCTAGAAACACTAACACCCCGTCCTAGATTGACCAGGTGGACAATTCATGTGTGACAAAGCATTTTGTTTGCTAAGTGCAGTTGATTTTATCTTTTATCTTTTTATGTTTACTTCAGACTCCTCACTCCCCGCTCAAAGGTGAGACAAAGATTATTGACACCCTAAATCAATTTCATCCATGAATTCCTTATCTGTTTATTCTAAATTTCAACTGTTTTTAGAGCAATTTTCTTTAAAGATAACAATGAAATGTTGCTGAGGATTCATGTTTTTATGCCCAGAAAACAAACTTATTTTCTCATATATGTCTGTTCGATGTGAAGCTGGAACAAGGAGATAGTTAGCTTAGCTTAGCATAACGACTGGAAACAGCTTGCCTGGCACTGGCCACAGGTAAAAAATGACAAGTTAAGTTTTATGGGGGGTTAGGTGCTGTGCTATTTCTTGGCAGAGAGCAGTGACTTCCTAGAGCCTTGTTGTCACCATGAGGTTGCCAGGCAACCAGCGGAGACTTAGGAAAGTTAGTGCAACCAGTTGTTTTTCACACTTTGGTTTTTGAAAAAATGTTGAACTATTCCTTTAATACTATTTTCATCTGGCTAAATACCAGAAACACAATAACAAAAGTTATTTTGTGTCTTAGTGTTTAAACAACACAGCAGTTTTTAACAGATTTGTTCTTGTAGCATTAGTTTCTTTCAATTCTGTCATACTTTTAACTGCATGTCAAATATTTCGGGCACACAGATTTGAAGACAAAAAGACACACACTGCCCAAATAGATGACAGAGGAACAAAATGACAAAATTTATAATTTCGCTGGTATGAACTTCAGGGGTCAGTTCACAAAATGCTGACTTCAAGGTTGCAGCAATAAAAGAGGAAAACACTGCGATGCCTCACCTGTCTCATGGAGTGGGGCACAGTAGCCGCCTGTGAAAGCTGGTTTTGCAGCTCCCCTCCAAATGCTATCGCATCACTGGGCATGACCGCTCCACCACCTCCCCCTCCTCCTCCAGTGTTTATATTAGGACTGCTCCCCATGATGGCTGCCCTGATTCCGTAGGGGACCCTGGCCCCAGCCCTGCCCAGGGTCATGGTGCTTTTAGGCAGCGAGGGGTTCAGCACACTGCCGAGGCTCCCAATGCCGACCGGGTCATCAGCTGTGTCACTGAAGTACATAGGACCGCCTGTAGCGTAGGCAGCATTTAGAGACTGAATATTCTCCATGGACAGGGTTTTACCGGAGCCAGTAAGTCCGCCAGTGGAGCTGCTGCTGCTGTTTCGTCTGTGTCCAAGGCGCGGGGAGCGAGGGAGGCGTGGGGAGCGACCAGGACTCCCAGACACTGACCCGTTACCATTGGATCCAACAACATCCAGCTTTGAGACGGAACGGGAGCTACCGTACATGGTAAGAGAATATGGTGTGTATCTGGTTCAAATGAATAAAGGAAGTGAATCAAAAATACATGCTCAAAATTATACACTCAGATCAGTAAAAGCAAAAAATGTAAGATGGACGTCTGAAAGAAATCTGAAATACTAAATGTAACAGCTGAAAACACAAACTCCCGTCAGTCTTCTACTGTAGTCCTTCTTGATTTGAAATGTCCTGATGCAGAGTTGACATAGCTGTGATCAAGGCCTTTCCAACACCCTCACTGTAATCAATGGGCTTTGTTAGGAAGCAGTAATCAATAGTGCATGCCTTTAGATAAAGGCAGCCGGTTACTCCACAAGGCCAGGGATGATGAGATCACCTAAAAAGAAAGGGAGACAAAGATTTAGTGATCAGCGGAACAAAGATATACTGCACTTAGGGTACAAAGGAATACACTGGATTTTTACCAGGTTATGGTTTTGGTTAACCTACTGTTAGACTGGTTTCATCTCTTTGTGTACGGTATTAACTAGGACAAAAAAGTAGCCAAATAATCCATTAGGTGCTCAACATTTGCTGGCCATAGTTTGTCAAATTTAAAGATTTGTTGACTTTTCTTAATTTTATACCAAATGAAATGTAATCCCTTTGGGTTTTGACTGACAAGACAAAATCCAATTTAAAAACGTAAATTTGGGTTCTGACAACTTGCAATGGGCACTTTACATTATATTTGACATAAATTATATTTTTTTACTTTCACGAAGTATTGATAATGAAAATTGTTGCAGCCATACACTGCAGTGCCTACAAACTGTGTGTATAGAAGACAAGCCTCAAAGCACACTAGGCAGCCAGAATAAAACTGCCACAAATCCCATTATATATTATATGTACACACATACACAGTGTGTGACATGTATGTAAGGCTGATATGCTCAGCCCACAGACTACAGTCAAAAAGCTTTGGTTTAATTTAATCCACAAACTCTGCCACAGGCACAAACATCAAGCGTGCGTGTGTGTGTGTGTGTGTGTGTGTGTGTGTGTGTGTTGTATGAAATAATTTAAATACTTAAATACTAAAACTGATTAAGTCAATCAGGTCAAAGAAACCTATGAAAAATGTCATTCCTATCACAGCCTCCTGTGAATTCAATTTAAAGGTGTAATCAGTAACATTTAACTGTGTTTTGAAAAAATGAACATAATTTATGTGCACGGGCTCACATGTTACCGATAAATGCCTCAGATTCTGCACTAATTTCCCAGGCCCCCTGAACTACCCACCATGTGCTTGTCTGTAATGTTAGTGGTGTAGGAATTTAAGCTGTTGCATTTACTCTGGAGCTTCAGTTCACAAAACGTCTAGGCCAATTTCCAATATTGCACAATAAGACATAAGTATTCAGATATCGTAACAGAGAGACATTACTAACAAACGTTAAACGCGTCAAACACATAAACGTTGGATGGGAGCGACAGAATTAGCTTAGTTTTAATATAAAGAAAAGATATAAAAATAGTACTTTGCTTTTACGGTATGGCATAACATGCGTTCTCTTGCAAAAATTGCTAACTACAAAACTTAACATTTCATTTCAAGTCTGATTAACTGTGCAGCCCATCAGTAGAGTAGACCCCTACTTTGGGTCCTGACCCAGGCCTTTAACGGCCCTGCACTGGTGTATCTTTCCAACTGATGTTCTGCTAGGCACTGACCTATGGCCAGGGAGATGTTACTGCAAACAGTTAGTTACAGCTGCACACACTCAAACGCAAACAGGGGACCATCTGCTCCGTCTCCCCTCAGGCCAAAAAGACACACCTGGACAGAAACAGCCCAGGACCCTGCCTCTAGCACACACACACACACACACACACACACACACACACACACACTTACATACAGTATATGTATTTACACAAACATGTACAAAAAATGTGCACATGTGCAGATTGACATCCTCAGTCAAACAAAACACATACACACATACAGTTATATCAATCCTCAGAAAAACAAACGTGTGAATAGACGACACATTCACAGATGAACACGCATGCACATCAGCTCAGTGGCCGTGAGTGATCATGTCACTAACAACACACACACACACACACACACATCTAATGCTTCATTTGAGACAGAGTGAGAGTATGAGTGTGTGTTCAGGGCTTTCCTCCTCCCCTCTTGACCTGCTGACCTGTGAATAATGTATATGCTCATGTCCCAATTCTCCCTATAATTGAAAAAATGTTCAGTATGTCTAGCTTATTTATTGAACACACACACACACTGCTCTTTTTCAGCCATGACTTGCCACTGTTCATATATGTTGGGCACTGAGTGGTTGTAGGGTTAAGAGCCTTGCTTAAAGGCATCTCAGCTTGGTTGTAGAAAAGAACAATCACTTCCCCTGCTCATATTTTCCCAATTGAGATCCAAAAGCCCTCCTCTGTGACCAGACGGATGCCATTGACCAACCATATGGCAGCAACAATCAAAGTGTCACAATTAAGGAATAACATTAGTTTTACTGGGTCATTGCTTTAGTCTGAAAGAGGTACAAGACAATAAATACAAATATCCATCCACTTCTGAACTGCTTATCTTGTTTAGGGTCACAGGGGGCTGGAACCTATCCCAGCATGCATTGGGAAAGACCCAGGACAGGTCACCAATCTATCACAAGGCTAAACACACACACACACACACACACACACACACACACTTCTTTTTTTTTTTATTGGCTCGAGGACCTCATGTAAACCACAACACACACCATGTTGTGTTTTCTACAGTTAAAGTCTAAGGGTCACATGAATAAACCACCAGAGCGTCCCACAGGTTGTGGTGGTTTTAGACTCTGAGAGGGCTGGGGGTGAGGGACTGCAAACAGCACTGAGAGTCAAGATGAAAATAATATTATCCTCAAGCTTATCATTTCACATGAACTGCGCTTTCAACTGAATTTCCAGAAAAAAGATAAATACAAAAATACCAACGCCACTGGAAACACGCACACAAAAAAACACACCTATGACGCAGTTGGCATCATGAGGTCGAGAAAACACTAGCATATGACCGTCCAAGAAGACCCATTTGTCAACAGGCCTACCATCCCTCTTGCCCTTTCACACCAATGTGAAAAAGCAATGTGGTGCTGCCGATAGAAACATTTGTTAAACACTACTACACTGAGAGTTCATGAAAGTTCATTCTTGACCTTGAAAACAGTAGTATTCATCAGCAGATGGAGTTTGCTGCAGTTGAAAGCCCTAAAAAAAGCTAGTAAGTGGACCTTGAGTTAATATTTTTTTGTCAAATTCAAGTTCATGCAATGGTAAAATATGTTATGGCCATATCTAGTAGTACAAGGTGATGTTCTCAAATGTCTTGTTTTGTCCAACCAACAGTCAAAAACCCAACGATCTTCAGTTAATATAAGAGAAGACTAAGGCAAACTGAAAATATTCACATTTGAGAAGCTGGACCCAGTGAATATTTGCCATTTTTGCTTAAGAAGTCAAATTTGCTACTGATTAATTTTCTGTCAATCGACTAATTGACTAACCGGATCTAACCAGATCAATATTTAGACAAATTTTACTGTATTTTTAGCCAAAATCTGACTGGGGCATCTATAATTGCAATTACAGCTTAACTTGTATCATGTGCTGTACTGTAAATATCCAACCACAAAATGCCCTTCTATAACCACAACACCTCAGATCCTGAAACAGGCCCAGGAGTGAACCTGAGACCCAAAATAACCTCATCCCCTTTATGTCCACAAAACACTCTACAGGAAACACCAGTACACACAACGCCTGTGTTTCATCCTCTGCCTCCCTGCACTGCTGCTAACAGCCGTTCTGCATGTCTCATCTTTCCTCCACACACTCCGTCCTCACACACACACACACACACGCGCACACAATGTTGTCTTAGGCCTCATAAAATCCTAGAATATCACACTAGGCTACCAAGAAGGTCTCTGTGGTTGAATGCCAAGTGCTGAACTTGTACTTGTGTAGATAACCAGTATGTGCCGGCACAGCAGAGAACAGACGTCAAATGTGTAGTAATTTTCCTAACATGGCTACAGATAAAGAAGCAACTACCACCAATTACCACCTTTTAAGTTAATATGGCGAACTTGTTGGCAAACAGTTGGCTATTTACACATCCAGCAAAAATTTGCTTTAAATTCACATGTCACTATAGAGCTTATGATAGAGCCAAGTAGACATGATGGGGAAGCTTTTAGCTACCTAATGAGAATTAGAGAGAATGATGAGGATGATGTTTGATACTTACACCTGTTTATTCCTCATTTTCTTTTTCCCATCACGCTCTCTTATCCTACCTCTAATCCCTCCTTTCCCTCTCTGACTCTCACTTGTCTCCATGATGCTTTCACTTCCTCTCGCATGCCTCTCTCTTTCTCCATCAGCATTCCTGAAGGTGTTCAGCATGTTCTATTTATGTGACAACCATACATCCATCTGTCACGCTGCACAATGCGACACACAAACACACACGCCACTCAACCTATACTTAGCCGGCTGGTGTTTCAGCGTGGGTGCCGAATTTGACAAAGTTCGACCCTCGCCTTGGGATCGGGGCTCATAAAAACACATTATACTCATCTTGAATATTATTATTCTCCATTACTCTCTGTTCCTGTCGGGCTCGTTGTGATATGATGTGGCTGGAAAGGACTCACTGGTGCTGTCTGGGGTTACACGTCTCACTGAAAGTCAACTCGACAGCCCAGCTGAAGGGGAGAGCCGTACTCGCTCTGCACCTAATCTGTTGGAAGATTTAAGGGGATGACCCACCGTTCACCAGATTCAGCTTTTTTAACCCTCACAGCTGCTTTATTATGACTATAATAACATTACCTCTCTGAAAATCTTATGTGAGCTGAGGTGAATAAGTATCACTATTACTTCATAGTAAATATAATCGCTGAGTGTGAGCAATAGGACACATTTATTAAGGTACTTCATCCTACTTACAGCGAAGTGTAAGAATAACTTTTAAAAGCAGCTCTGAAGTGAGTATATGATTAATCACATGTATGCACTGAGTATAGCCAATCAGACACAAGGATTTACTGTCCATCTGCCATATTGTTCATTTAAAAAAAATTCTTAGGCCTACATTTTATAGGTGAAGTTAATATAGTTTATTTGTGTGAAGCCCATAACATCTCCTGGCAATTACCATTCTAAATTAACAACAATCTAATATCTTTATAATATATAAATATACAAATACAGATATATCAGTAATAAATTGGCTGAAATGGAAACAAAAACAAAAACAAACTGCAGCAGGAAAGAAATTCTGCTAGTATGCAAGGTACATCAGAGAAATTATAAGGAGAATTTAGTACCACAATGACACGTGTAAACAATGAAGATTAATTTCTGCTTTAATGGTGTTGTTGTTTGTACCCCTGATAGATGCACAAATGTAAAAAAATGGTGTAGCATCCTATCAAATGTTCAAATCAAATGTAAATAATAGGCTACACTAAACCAGTCAATTTATACATACTGCTTCAGCTAACATATTTTCTTTTTATGTCAATTATTTTGGTGCGTGCTCGCCTCTGTTTCTGTACTGCAGTCATCTATGATCTACTCTTAACCAACTTTAGAGACCTCTGGAGTGTTTTTAAGTCGTAAGAAATGTGATAAATAACTTTTATTCTTAAGTTTGTGAGCACGAGTAAAAGTGGAGGACTTTAAGTTTCACCTTTCACCTCCAAAAGCCCAAAATTTCATGTTTAACAGTTTCTCACCACTTCATGTTGTATTTGGGCTTACTAGGACTTATTTAGCACTGCTACGCAATGCCTAGCTCATGCAATGCTGTCGATTGGTTTTGAGGAACATATAATTGGTGGTTTGGTTTGGTTTAGTTCCACATACAGACACAAGATATTGTCTCCCTGTCAGGGCATGATTTTGATGACAAATCATAATGACAGTGACAATGACAATGTGCTGATTTATGCATTTTTAACTGAACTGCAACACATCTAAAATAATTTCTACATGAATAATGTAGAAATTGATAGAGGAATAAAAAAACACAATTTCAATTATGAAAAAAATGTTCTCGCTTCAAAAACTTGATTTGTGGTTAAGAGAGTTTGGTCTTTTTCAGGCCGTGTGCAACACCTTTCCCGCGGGGAGAAAAATCATATAATCCTGCACATTGATATTGGAATTGCCAGGGTGCCAAGGGTGCTTTTTCAATTAACTGAGCAACCCAATTACACTTGGGAGAAAATATTAAGCAGAAGATGTCTGGGCAAGATACAGATTTTGGCACACCCGACTGACTGTGCTACTTGTAACTTCACTCTGGGCCACCAGTCTTATCAGCGATAAGACATATAATATGGTTCAAACACTGGATAGCACAACGCTGATAAGGGACCGATAGCATCAGCTCCAGTCTATTGTGTACCACAGGAAATGAATCCGAGATGCAGGCTGGGCAAACAGAATGCGCATACACACACACACACACACACACACATCCATGTACATAAACACGGTGATGCACAAAAAGTACATTGATGTTATGCACATGTAAACACACACCACACACATATCTAATCTTGGCTGCTGCCTACACAACAAATATGGAAAATGTACCGTTGAGACTCGACAATTAACACAAAGGCAGGGAAGCACAAAACTAATACAGAATTGTGTGTAGTAGTTAATGGAAGTGAGAATGAAACTCCCCCAGGCTCATCCTGTAAAGAGGAATGTGCTCGTACAGTCAACTTGTCAAGTTAAATAAAGACGAAGTGGGTTGAGAAGGTGACCCAAACACCCCCTGAAAGTCTATCTATCTATCTATCTATCTGAGGTGATAGAAATAAACCCTACCCCTGGCAAAGTGATACAACAACTTGAATAAGTAAATTACAAACAAGGCATCAAAGATTATGGTCTTATGATAAAAGTGAGTTCTGGGAAGGGATTTGAAAGAACTACTGTCTTTGTCTAAGTTAAGTTCCTCATGTTATGGCAAAGTGTTGAGCCCTTAAGGTGAACGTTTTTTACCTTTTGATGTTGAGCCTGGAGACAGAGGAGTCAAACGGCTCTCTAAAGGTTCATTAGGAAACAAAAGTTCAGAAAGATATAGGCTAACTATGGGCCATGCTAAGTTTTGAAAGTCATTATTAAATCAAATTCCAAAACAAAAGAAAAACCCAATAGTTTTAGAACACCGTTTACCAAAAAGGCATGTTGAGGTGTGCAGAGCCTGGACATTTAAAAATGCCCACTGTTGACAATAATCTCAGTGGAAGGAAGCAGCTCAGTTCCCGGAAGAAGGGCGGTGCAAAAAAATAGAGCTGTGGGCGGAACACCGAGGAAATCACGGCGTCCTCTCTTGAATCCACCCCTTGCCTCCCTCCCTGTTACGCAGTCTTTTACGTGTTGCTTGATGTTGTCTCGACTGAGCGGCTGTCAGCTGACAAGACAGTGGCTGTTGCACAGTCCTGTAAACTATGGCAGCATTAAAAACACAATTTTACAGAAGTGCACAGATTTGTGCCTTGAGAGAGTTCAGAACACAAACAACCTGCCTGAAGAAATTGAGAGAACACAACTAAAAGTCCCCATGGGAATATTATGGCAAGAGATGCTAAGAGATGGTATTATGGTAAGAGAAACTTAATACTGACTATCTAGCACAGGCACACTTTAAGCCGCTAGGGGAATATTAGTGATACCACAGGAGATAAACCCACTATAAAGTACAGTAAGGTCACTAAACTGGAGTTATAAAATGAATATTATAGGAATGTAATAGCAATTATGTGGCTTTGAGAAACTACAAGGCTGTCAGTAGCACTTGTGCCGCCTGCAACACAGCGAACAGATTGATAATCGCATTTAGAGGTGCAGAGACGAGACATAGTGTTATTAGCCTGTTATTCGGGGGAAAGCCTCTGGCTGCACAGCTACAATTGGTTTACTGAACAAACCTAGAGGAAGCTTTGTTCAATGGGCTCGCATCCATTATAGCGAAAATACAAAATGTATTTATGACAGTCCGGCCAAAACACGTATACTGATCCCCTCCGGCGGAAATGTAAGAGAGCCCTACTGTGTTGGTCTCATAGCTGACCTGAAACTGCTGCACCTCAAAGCAGCCATCCAATTTTAATCATGTTATCGCTGATTCCTTTAATTCCGAGTCACACAAACACAGACACATGTGAGAGGCTGACCGAGAAGTGGCCAACATGTCTATAACACACACACACACACACACACATACACACATACAAATACACACACACACACACACACGCGCGCGTAAGGTTAGGCCTGTGTAATAAAACATGCATGTGCACACGCACACACTCACACTGCCAGCTAAGTTCCAGTACTCACTGCGTCTGTGTTTACGTTGCTGCCCTCGGTTGTGAAATAAGCTCTGTGTAACGTGAAGAAAGGCCAGTCACGTTATCCTCTTCAGCTATTCTGCTGCTGTCAAACCTCAAAGTGTGACGTTTCGTAACGTAAGGGACGGTCAGCCGAGGTGAAACGCTCTCTTTCGGGGCTGTCTCCCCGTCCTGAATCTCTCTCACTGTCTCCTGTCTATCTCCTCTGTCTATCTTTCCCTCCTTTCCGTCTTTGCCAGCTCTGCTCTAACGCTGGTGGCTTCCCCAACTGCTCGAGCTCTCCAGTAACGTCACGACTGTGGAGCGCGCGCCCCCGAGACGTACCCTGGCTGTCTCTCCCAGCTGAGTCGCGTGCGTGATAATCCACGAAGATTAAAGTCGCAGTTAAATGAGATATGTTCTTTTCATTTTAAATCTAATTCTTCATATTAATACAACATCATCCATATTGTCCATTTATCATTTTGTCACGTATTATATAAAAATATTTTATTTTTACATCCTGTAAAACAATATGTTAGCATCTTATGTGTATAACTGTTTGATGATGAAATAATTCAACAGCTCAGAATAAATTATTTGTTTGCTGTCAGTGGTGGAGGAAGTATTAATATCCTTTATTTATTGATAAAAGCATACCACATGGTATAAATAATCCATTACAAGGAAAAGTCCTGCATTGAAAATGTCACTTAAGTAAACTTACGTATTATTAGCTAAATGTAGCCCCATTTAAGTATCAAAAGTAAAATTACTCAATGCAGAAAAATGCCCCCCTGTGTTAGAATATTATAGAAATAGAAAATACTTTGGATTAAACATTAAACATTTTACTTTTTTAATTTATAACAATGCATAATACTTCATAAGATCACTGTATGTTTTGTGTGTACAATTTTAATTTGTTAAGTAACTGTTAAATAAATAGTAAAAAACACAATATTTGTTATTACAATGTGTTGTGTTACAGTAAGAATAGGACAAAGCGTGCTAACTAACAAGAAGACATTATAGTTTGTCTGACCATTATTATCTGTGACATGATATGCCTATACAAACACCTTTTACACTTTCACCTTTAGCCTTTGCTGAATGTCATCCTCTCAGTCACATACTAAGTTTCAGTGGGATTTCTGTTGGATTGGGGGGGGGTCTCTTTGGGAAAGGAGTGTCAATCTTTTGTCAACTAACGGTGCAGAATCCTGATCCACAGTAATTGATCTTTGTTGATTTAATCCAACCCTGGATTTGACAGTGTTGCTTTTCTATTAATTTGGCTGTGAGATGGCCACTGGGAGGAGATGATGACCAGCGTTAAATTCAAACAGGGTCATCGACAGTGAGCTGTGTGCATCAGTAGAATCTGTAGGATTCCTATGGTTTAATAAAATACCCCTCATGTGTAGAAGTGTCATAGCCTTGAGTCATTTTTAACCACAAACCTGCACCACACTGTGAACGTTTGATTTATAGTAATGTTAAATTTATACATTTCATTTCCTCACTTTTACGGAAAAGGCCTCTCATCTTTTTAGTGTGATGCTAATATGTTCTATCTGCATCCATGCATTGGACCAATGGCATATTGACACTTCAGAGTCAGTCTGTGTTTGATGAGTGAATGACCTACATACAGTATCTGACTAGAGTATGTGGCATATTTCATAGCTGGTCGCCCCTTTGCCTGTCTCTCTCACACACAATTACACATTATCCTAAAGAAATCTTTCCCGCTAGACAATGACCAAAAACACACGCACACACACTCCCACACAGTGTCCCAGTTCCCAGGGCGCCAGTCAGTCAGACAGCTGATGTATAAATAGTCTGCTGGCTAAAGTTCCCCTTGAGAGAAACACTCCAGCAGTGGTGGACCAGCGCTCCCTTCTGAAATGTCTCTGCTAACCTGATCAGTGAAAACTTTTACTGGTGGCTTTTATGTATTTTATCATTGTAAAGAAAGACTTAAAGAGCCCTCTTTCTAATCATAACAAAACCCATTGCCAATGAGGAACATTTTTAAGAAATTCACTTTTATTAAGCAGTATAATACATGTCAGTTGCATAGTACATACGTAACAAACACAACGTTTTGAAGTTAATTTATCAAATATGTTTTGGCCAAGAATGCCAGATGGATGTGTTTGGCCTTCAAAAAAAGCTTGCATTTAAAAGTGCAATGAGTGAAATGTGGACCCTCATCAATGAGTCAATAGTTTCACACAGAGTGATCAAAACATATAAGGACACATATTATATTGTTATACTTGTATGCAAAAAATCAAAGAAGTCACTGATGAACAAGATTATTGATCCTTAGCATAAGGTGACTATATAAGCCAATGTTAAACCTATTAGGGCTGCGATTAACAATTTCTTTCATTATTGATTCATCTGCTGATTATTTTCTCAATTCATTTGGTGTATAAAATGACAATTTTGTAGAGACAAAATGAACATATCTAAGTTGCTTGTTTTTTCAGACCAACACTTCAAGACCAAAATATATGTAGTTTGATATCATATACGCGTGAGAAAACTAGCAAGTATTCAAATTTCAGAAGCTAGAACCAGACAATTTCAAAATTATTGCAAAGTAGTGAGCAGATTTATCAAAAATTCATTTCAGCTTTTAAACCTATATATCAAAAGCATTTTTGAAAGTGACAAAGATCAAATCAGTTTCTATGATGCTATCGTCAACTCTTTGTTGTTTCCTCCTACAGTTGCATCTCTGAGAATCAGACCAGAATGCTGGTCAAACAATGGTGCCATCTCCTGGTCAGATTTAGGTATTGCAATATGTATGTAAATATGGTATATGACTGATACACCTTCTATCTTGAACCTCATCACCAACTGTCAGGTGAGTGATCTTACCTGCTTTGTTCAGATCAAATCTCTAACTTTTTTTGCAATATGACAAGAAAGACAGAAAGCTAACAATTAAATATAAGAATATTATGCTGTATATTAAACTGTGTTTTATTGTAATGTTTGATATTACTACTACTACTATTACTTCAGTCTCTAATTTGTTAATGGATCTCTGCTGCAAGAAATATACTGTACTATATATTCCAATAATGTGTGTTCCCCAATATTAACAAACAGAGCTGATATATGAAATGAGAAATCTGAAGTTTTTGGTAGAAGTTACACGTTTGTTGCCCCTGATGTATGTGGCACCTTAAGTTGCGTGATTACGAGTATGTTGTTAGAGCCATCTCCGAAGACACCAAAAATAGGGTAGAGCTTTGGTCTGCTACTCAAGGAAGTGCCAGCCATAGAATAGAGAAAAGCTTTTAGTACAGGTGTGGTCTCAATGAAGGGACATCCTGTGTAGGAGAAGATCAGAGTCCTGGCATCCACGTCATAGAAGGAGACCTCTCCCTTCTCATAATCGACAAACACACCAACTGTCTGGAGCCTTTCCCCCAGGTTCAGGTAAGCAGAGTCATCAGTGTTGGCAAAATATTTCTCTTGGAATTCGGTGGACATTTTAACAAATGTCCAACCTCCCTCCTCAGGGGTGGGAAAGAATAATATCTCCTTGTTAATGGACTCTTTGACCACTCCCAAGACCCAGCCTTTACTACTACTGACCCGAACCTCATAGTAGAACCTGCCTGAGGAAAAACCATCTTTCCCAAGGACGAGGGGTTGATATTCAAATCTTCTCCTGAATAAAGCAGGAAAAAGTGGTCGGCCTTCACAAAATCTCAGTTGTTTCCCATCCTCAGACACCATGAGTCTGGAATTGGCTGTGTAGGCGTCCAGAGTCACATCCACCGCATCACACTGTTGGATCATCATCAGCTTGTCCTGAGGCGGATTCCACACTTCTTTAATAAACTCATCTGTCATTAGTTTTTCAGCTGCATCAGACTGTTTAGCAGCCTCACAGCCATCAGATAACCTGACCTCACGAATAAGCACCTTCATCTCATTGCTGAGTGTCTTTTCCATCTGAGCCACGGCTTTTTTCACCATCCCCACATAACTCTGTCGAAAGATATCAGAGAGGGCTAGTGTAGATGGGGGGGTGGAGTGGGACAGAGGGTCGCATAGGTCCTCAGTGTGTGCAGGGAAGTAGAGAGATGGCCAGTTCTGCAGGAGGCAGAGGTGGTCATCTGTTTGTAAAAGTTGCTCTATTTCGGATCTTCTCCTCCTCAACTCACCGACCTCTTGCTCCAGCTGTGTCACATGGTCATCAGCCTGCTTCAGTGCTGCTTTCTGCTTCTCCTGGATCAACTCTATCACCTCAGCCTGGCTTGTCTGCAGCGAGACCACCAGAGCAGTGAGAACCTCAGCAGTGTCTGCTATCTCTTTCTCTGACTCTTTCTTGCTCTGTTCAGCTGAGTATTTGATTTCCTTAATACTCCTGGATTTAGTGTTTTCCATCATTTTTATCTCTGACGTCACATTGTCCAGTCGGCCTTGCCTCTCTCTGAACGCATGCTCTAACGGGACGGCTTCATGCATTGCATGGTCGTCTTTCAAGCATATGAAACAAACACACATCTGGTCTACACGACAGAAGAGCTCGAACATCTTGTCATGCTTCTCACACACCCTGTCCTCCAGGTTTGACACAGGGTCGATCAGCTGGTGCTTCTTGAGGTTTGTGACTCTCTGATGGGGCTCCAGATGAGGCTGGCAGAACGAGGCCAAACACACCAGGCATGTCTTCTGGGCCTTGAGCTTCGGCCCAAGGCAGACGTCACAGGGCACCTCCCCTGGTTTGGCAAGGATGTCATCTTCACCCCTCATCCTCATGTTGTTGAAATGCTCAACCATATCTCTGAACCCTGTGTTGACCTGAAGCTGTGGTCTACTGTGGAACGTCTTCTTACAGAGGGGACACTGTGTCAGGTCACTGCTGGCCCAGTACCCTGTGATACAAGTCTTGCAGTAGTTGTGTCCACATGGAGTAGAGACGGGCTCATAGAATGCATCCATACAGATTGAACACAGCTGTTCTTCCCATGGGAGGCTGTTGGCTGTGGCCATGTCTAGATGAGAGGAGAGGACTTGATGATTATGATTTTCAGTTCAAACCCCTGACATGCAACAATGGTCCATAACCTTAACCTCTAGGCCACCAGAGCGCCCCTCTTAAACTAATTATGTGTTATCATATCAACTCCATTGTATTTCTCCTTGCAATGCAAACATAAACTGTACACATTCTTGTGGTCACAGCAGTGAACACCAACAAACAGCTGCAATAAAGACTGTGTAAAGTTTTGTGTCCTCATATAACATTTCGACTGACAGTAACATCATGGTGTAAGAGTTAAAGAATTCATCTCTCCAGGCTCACCATTTTTCACCGATGAAAACAGTAATACAGGGAGAATTTCCTGTGGAAAATCCCCAAATGAAATGGCTGTAGTAAATTAGACAGTAGCAGCTAATATCTCAGTATGGATTATTCCCCTTACATTGACTAAAGGGAAGAAGTTTGAAGTGTATAAATAGACTTAGGGTTATAGTCATACTAATCTTTGATCAGTTAAAGAAAAGCTTTGGGAATCGTAACGTGCCAATGGCAATGCGCCAGTGACTATTTCCCCTCTGAAACTTGTAGAAAACAACATTTGAGCTCAACAGAAAACACGTTTTATGCTGGTAAAATAGAAATTAGCAATAAAATCTTGAAAATTGTTCTTATTCCACCTGATTAAATACAGGAGACTCTGGAGATCCTGCCACTGTCAAACACAGCCCACATCTGTGGTAGCCTACTGTATAGTGACTTTATTGTTATTGTGACATTTTTCATCTGGATACAGGCTGTTCGATTCTTTGAAGTTATATTTAAGCTCAAAGTATTTTCCAAGACAATTATAAAGCCTACCCTCCTATAATTATAAGGAATGTCTTCGGACATTTCAGTAAGATCAAAAGAGTAATCAGAGAACTTGCACTTTACCTGCGGAGATGTCTGTGTTGTCTGTGGAAACTAATGGTCGGAGAAAGTTTCACTTTAGGCATGTAGTTTCATTTCTTGGGAATGACACATGATTCCTCCCTTTCTCTTCCCCTCTTCCCCTCCTCTCCCTGGAAAAAGTTACTGAAAATAACAACATAATTGTGCATTTCCCTCAGATTTCATTTTGCTTTTCACTGTTTGTAAACTGAATCTGCAGACTACATATTTTTTACATGTATGATTTGTTTTGGGACATTTTCTTTGTTGTTAAAAATTAATATCATTAATCTCTTTAATGCTATACAAATTATGTCACAACAAACAGCCAACAATACCACTACCAGCTCCAAGCTTCACTTCTATGAGGTACCATGACGTACTGTAAATGAAAAAGACATCTTGAACAATCACAGTTTTGAAAAACAACAAAACTGCAGGTCTAATTCGGCAACTTTACAGTCCAAAAATGTTAAAACAGAGATGATGCCTCTTTGAAGACAGGAAATCCACAACCATGTATGCACAAATAAAAGGTTTTCCTCCTGAAACAGCTACTTACATGCCTTTTTTCACAAAACAGGCAAGAAACAAGCATGTCTTTACTACAATACCTACTAACAATTTACTATAGTGTTCACTTTTAATCTTAAATGTCATAAAGTTTGTTTAGAGATTATCTCATATATTTGGGCCAATTCACTTTATTTGGAGGACTGCACATTTACCCTCCCCAGCCCATCCATATCAACCATTATTATGAACTCTCTTGATGTTTTAATCAAGAATATAGAGGAAAAGATTTTTCAGCACTGATCAGCTTCCAGAGATCCATCAGGTCTTGTCTTTGTCCTTCATGGGGTCTGCCTGTGATTACTTCCATGTGGAAAATTAACCAAACCAAAACTAAGAGGTCTCAGAGGGCAGAGACAAAGCGCAGATCAAGGGCATATATAATAGAAAATTGAAAAAAATATACAGTATTGTATTATCTGACAGATACCTCTCCCTACTTTTTCTTTATTTGCGTAAAGTTACAACACGGAGTCATCAGCTCACCATTAAAACTAATCTAAAACAATAAAGTAGACAAGCAGGTTGGTCCAGAGCTTGACCTCTGACCTTACTGTGATGAGGCAAGCAACTTTCCCCATATGACTTAATGAAATACCAAACATTCAGAATCATAGTAATAATGCCCTTTTTAACTTGTTTTATTTGTTGATTTTGTTTGCTGAAGTGAGCAGCTGTTAGATGAGGGACACTTTTATGATCCTGACTTCTTTTGGACACTAGATGTCACCATTACCTAATGAAAGTGTGCCATATACCTGTATGCACTGTATTTAACTTTCAAAAGCAAATGTATTACCCTTTATGGAATTAACCGAGAGGAAAGTGTATTTTACACAATTTTTTTATTTATTATTTTTAAGCTACAAAGTTATGTAGTCATAAAATAAGCTAGTTTTTACATGTTAGACATGTACAATAGCTCTGTTAAAAAGAGATGGGGTGCATAGCTAAGATAGACATCCAATGTAAAGTGAAAACGAAGTGCACTGTATATATGTATGCATGTTATGAGCTATGGTGAGTGTGGCCGCGTGATAGTGCAGTCTAAAGGTATAATATTCAGTAGAAATGTGTGTGTGTGCATGTCAGTGAATGCGCATCATAAGCCATGGGAAGTATCCAGTGCGCTGCATGCCGAAGGTGCTGATGAAGAAGTTGAGGACTGTGGTGATGAAGACTATGATGGTCGTTACGTTGTTGAGGTAATCCAGGCGTTTCTGCAGGGCGCCGTTATTCAGGTCCCGACGGCCTGTGACACACACACATACACACACATACACACACATACACAGTAGAGAAAGAGAGGATTCAAACTACACTTCGCTTCTGACACACTGAGAGAGACTTCTAGTTTGGCCACTATATATAGACTCCCTTAAAATGAATGTACAAAATAAAGGACAAAGGACACTTTACTTCTGTCCTTCAAACACCGACATCTTCACATGCATGGACACACTTGCACACACAAAAACTACCATTAGACCCACTTCATGTCTACCCTGTTACTTTGCATTCACTCTTCAGCAAAAAACACAATAAGCATAGCATAGGCTTCTGTTAAATCACTACATTTATTCAGCTTTCTGGAGGAGAATGTGTACGTACATATTAGAGGGATGTCTCTTTTTTATATGACCCTGGTTTTTGTCTGGTATTGAACCTCAAAATCATTGTCCATGTCAAACAAGTTTTTTTAAATAAATTATATAAAAAAACACATGTAAAGTGTAAAACAGTTTGAAATACACATAATGGAACACAAGCACAATTTTTGCACAAGCACGTTATTGCAGCAATATAGATTTAAATATAGAGTTAAAGTGAAAATATTTTAGTTGGATTACAGCATGAATCACTCTTCAAAGCCTAATTTCAACTTTGAATGATGTTTAAGTGTGTGTACAGATGAATTACTTGGTGTGTAAGTGTGTGCATGCATCTTGCAGTGTGTAAATGTGTTTGATATGCGAGTTTGTGTGTGCGCAAGTGTATGTGTGTCAGAAGTGGAGTCGAGCCAGCAGCCAGCGGAAGAAGCCAGTCCTCTTGGATCCGAAGAAGCTGACAAAGAAGTTTATCACCGTGGTGACGAAGATGACGCCTGTAGCGAGGTTGTTCAGGTAGTCGAGCCGTTTCTGATTGGACACCACGTTCAGGTCCCTGCGGGCTACAACACACACAAACATACACACATGGACAGACACACAAACACACAATTTCAAACATTTCCAACACATCCACCCATACGCACACGTACAGTTGATGCATGCATACTCTCACGTCCATACACTCATAATTACCCCACCAACATACAGTAATGCACCCATACAAACAGCAGTATAGTTCAGTCACTCGCCCTTCAGCTTCTGTCTGGTTTATGTGACATTTTGACCGGACTTATGGTAACAAAGTTGCTGTTTCATTTGTATTAAATAAATCCCACATGAGAGATCCATGAGAAGATCATGAGTAGTCCCCTCACTCAACAGATAGGCTACAATTTAATGCTGCAAAGAACCCCCAGCTGTTCCAGTTAGAGTAAACCGGTCAGTAGACTTTGGATGCACTGGGAAGATCTTGTAGACTCTAATAAAATGTAGACATGGTGTCTGTTTTGTAACTTGTACTTTTCTGAAGCGTCATTTTGAAGCTTGTTTGGTTTCACTGCTCACTTCCACCTATGTCAGAAATAACACATTTTGAGCCTGTGGAGCAGAGACGGGACAAGCAAGTGGTGTGAGGCTGAAAAACCCATCAGTGCAGCACATACAGTATGAAGTCAATGCAAAGACAACTGGACAGACAAAAATTTGCTCTAGGTAGTGCAAAATGAGCTGAAAATGTCCGAGCAAAGAAATTGTTGTAAGGAGTCAGTTTTCTAGAAAAAGTCTAATTTGCTACTGGGATTGTTATATCTAAAAAAAAACAACCTAGAGATTTTATGAAGCTGATATCTAGCGGCCAATAGAGGTTCAGCATCTTAAAGGAATAGTTCAAAATTTGGGAAAATACTATAGCGGCGGTAAAATGAAGCTGGAGCCAGCAGCCAGTTAGCTTAGCCAAGCAAAAAACAAACAAACTGGAAACTGAACTTAATTTCTGTTCATTTGTGAGCTTTAGTGGTGCTGGAAGGCAGATTTTGTTACCTTTGGACAGAGCCAGGGTATGTGCTTCCCTGTTTCCAGTCTTTATGCAAAGCTAAGCTGACCGGCTGCTGGCGGTAGCTTCATACTTACCACACAGACACAACACGCAAATTTGCTTCCACATTTGCTTTCACCTTGTGGCTGAATGCTGGGGCAAACTCCCAGTGTGAATATGTGTATGTTTAGTGTAAAGGTGTGTCATGCTATGGTAAAAAAAAACAGTATTTTGTTCAGCAACTGTGCCTTATTGGATAAAGATTAAAGCTGCTACTCTGTGTGTAGGATTTCAAATGTCTATACTTTGGCGCCATCTGGTGGTAGTATCAAGAATAACAGAGTGGCAATGAATGTGGCTTTTCACCAGTTTTCACATAAAAATCCTGCACAAAGCAACTTTAAACCTGCACGTTTATGTTCAGTTTTTGTGTATGAATGTACATACAGTGTGTGAATGTTTGTGCGTCATAGAATGAAACGCTGAAGCAGCCATCGCAGGAAGCAGCTGCGTTGTGTGCCGAAGGCGGCTTTGATGATGTTGATGATGAGGGTGAGGAAGATGATGCCGGTGGTCAGATTGTTCAGGAAGTTTAACAACCGCTGACAAGAGGGGAGGAGGGTCAGCTCAACACGAGCTGCACACACACACACACACACACACATACATACATTACACACACAGACAACAAGAACACAAGCACACAGACAGAAACACACATACACACACACACACACACACACACACACACACACACACACACACATCTAGTTGGTCCTTTGGTCCAGTCCATTCACACTGAATATAATCAAATAAAAACATCAGAGTGCAGTAGTACTGTAGTTGATTAGTACTTTAAGTAGATCAATAAGTATTTGTGTTTCTGTGTGCGTGTACAGAGTCTGGTCCTATGTTCAATGTGTCAGAATCTCTCCCTACTTTCCAAAAAGATCTACATATTAGACTCATTCCCTACGTCAGGAAGTCAGAAATGCATCCTGGCAAAGAGGCCCGTGCGCTCCATCCCGAAGACGGAGATGAAGATGTTGGTGACGAAGATGAGGAAGATGATTATGGTCGTGGTGTTGTTCAGGCTGTCCAGGCGCTTCTGGTTGGTCGCTTCGCTGACGTCCCGCCGAGCTGCAACAAGCACACACATGTACACACACACGCACAAAACAACAACAAAACAAAAATAACAAACTACACAAAACAGGCAGAGAAGTATTCCAATATATATATTTTTAATCTCATCATCCTTTAATATTCATAGTGTATTTTAAAAGAATATATCTGGTTGCCGTGAGCTTTTATACCTCCAAACTATTTTCTGCCATAATTGATGAGAAAGTGACTGGACTTCAACCTGCACTGCCTGTATTTTCACAGTTAAATCAATGTGTCAATGTGTTAGTATGTTAATATGATTGGTTAAAAACATGGACGATGGATTTCTGAAGGAAGTGGTCTTTAAGCCGACTAATGCTGTAATACGATTGGCTCACCAATGATGATGATCAGGACTCCAGCCACTATCTGGAGAGCCAGGGAGAAGGAGATTAGCGTTAGGACAGCGACGTAGTACCTGACGAGGAGAGAGAGAAAAAAAGTTTTGCAATATGTATTTATCAATAAATATTGGTTGAGGCAACAGTAAATGTGATAATTCAAAAGCTTGAAGTATGATAAAACTCTACAATAAAAAAAAGAGTAGGGGGGCAGAATGTTTGTTCATTCATTTATATTTTCTCCTTCTACTTTTAACTGAATTGGCAGTGGAACTTTGGAAACAGTAACAAAACACACTAAATGTAAAGTTTGTCTTCTGCCTGATCTCTCTTTGCCTCTCACACAGACACATACTATACCTGTATCCAGCTCCCTGTTCGATGACAGTCTTCATGTGTGTGATGTTAGCCAGGAACAGAGCGATGTCTAACATGCCCTCAGCTGCTGTCTTCTTGGTGGCATACAGGTTCATGTTCAGATTAGAGGCTGAACCTCCCTGAAAGAGAGACATACAGATTTCAAGTGATCGTTGCCACCTTTTACTGAAGTTAGATGAAACTGACCAGGAGAGGGCAGCAATGACCAAAAATACCACCATGAGAAAAGCATAGTCTTGCCTGATACGATGAATGAAGAGTGTTCATTGTTTTATTTATTTATCCTTGCAACCAAATCCAAGCCAGAAATGTGATAAATGAGAGAGTCGCTGTTCAAGTCAACAAGATATTGATTTCATCTGACAGTACGTTTTGTGATCTATCAAAAGAAAAATCTAACTCTTATCATTGCTTAGTAATTGAACACTACACACAACATTGTAATACAACCAACCAAATTCAGTCTCAGGAGCCACGTCACTGTATTCCAGGAGCGATGAGATAAGCGTTTCTTTTTATTCCGGCAGTTCGAAACGGAAATTGTTTTTTAAATTTTTCTTGTGGTTCATTTATCATAAGCGCTCTAACTGCAGCTCATTTTCCAGTGGTTGGACGTAATTCCTTGTACAGAATGATAAAGCGTTGCACTTTGTTGCACATGAGAGATTTCAGAAATTGACTGTGTGTGTATGCATGCGCCTGTGTTTGTGTGTCAAAATAAATAGTCCTATTTTCCCAATGCAATCATTGGATAGAGAAGCGGGAAATAACAGGTGAATAGAAAGGACAGAAATATTGTTTTTTTATATATGTTGTTTGAAAATTTCACAATTGCCAAAAAAAGAGGCGCTGTGTGTGTGTGTGTGTGTGTGTGTGTGTGTGTGCTGGGAGAAGAAAAGCTTTAACATCATTACATAAAACCTTAATGTATGACTCCCAGCACATGTCAGCGACTACAATTTTCTAGATCTAATTATTGTTCTGCTATAGTGCATGGACTGCAGATGCACATATTGGATTACTTAACACTGCGCTATAGATTAAAGTATTCTGTCCCCAAATGGATCATTTTACCCAAGTCTGTGTCAGTGTAGTTTGAATCACTGCAGTCTGTTTTTCTTAAGGCTGCACAGAAACAGAGATGTGTTCAAGGAAGACATACATC
The DNA here is from genome assembly GCA_002120245.1 of Maccullochella peelii. Classification (NCBI taxonomy): domain Eukaryota; kingdom Metazoa; phylum Chordata; class Actinopteri; order Centrarchiformes; family Percichthyidae; genus Maccullochella; species Maccullochella peelii. The sequence continues at coordinate 143,596 of LKNJ01000406.1, forward strand.
ACATATATAAAGTCAATCATGTGCACACTAGGGACACATTGTACGTTATGACCTCACTCTGCTGTAATGTGCTTTACTGCTCCAAAACAAACAGAACGCTGACGCTGTACATGTACAGCAATTGTTCAACACTGCAGCTTCTCTGTGTGTGCTGCCTATGTTTTTATATGGTACTGTGTAAAGTCCCATATACTGGGGTCTTGCTGCAGTGCTGCTTCACTGTTGCTCCACATGCAATAAAAGAAAATAATATGACCAACTTAATGACCTGAAACCATAACAAATGCACATGGGAGAAGCTTGTCTTGAAGGCTTTCTGCCAGAAATCCAACCACTTTCCTCCAGCAGCCAATAGAATCAAACAAGGCTTCATCCAATGACGTGCTGTTTTCACCCCTTTCACTTTCACTGCTCCCTACCAAAAATCCAGAGCTTGCTTAATTGGTAAGTATTGAAGTTATTGACCTTATACAGTTTAATTAAATACAAAATACTTATTGGTTACTGTGCAGCTAAGCCACTATAACTGTTATCACTTAAGAGAAACCAAAATCAGTATTAAAGTTAACAAGGTAACTATGTTAGCTTGACAGCTACATTTTTGCAGAAAATGCGAAGTTAACATTGTAGTTTAGCCCCTTAGCTGTTAAAGGCAAATTTAGTTGAAAATGTTCGACCAGTCTGCTGAATTAAAATGGCAGCTAGTAAGATGAGGTTAGTGATGTTAGGTAAAAATAATATCAATTAATAATATCTACTTTCTGTCAGAAAGGCTAGTGCATTTATCACTCGTAGCTAATAATATCAACTGTCTTTCTGTCACACTAGCCTTTCTCACAGAAATACAGTCACAGACACATCACTAATTTATGCACAACGTGCTCCCTTGCGTGTTAAGACGACCAAGCTCTATGTGTTAACGCGTCATTTTCTGGTGTTAACGTGTAAAAATAAAGCATTTGTAGCTCTGAAACAAGGAACTAAATATTTATGTGTAGTATTACTGTAAACAAAATGTTAAATTAACACGACCAAACTCTATGCGTTAACAAGCTCTTGCAGACATGTATGTAGCTAACCAACAGCGACAACCAATAGCAGTGCAAAAGTGCTGTACAGCTTGGCCAGTGTGTTTGCATCCACTTCCCTCTCGCCCATGCGTACTGGCAGACTTCGTTCTGTGTGGAGACAGCGATTTGGCAGGTGCGCTTTGGTAACAAATAGTTTTCATTGACAGTGTTCATTTGAGGTCTATGGCTTATCATAACTGTGCCGTGATTTCTGGAACAAGGTGTTGATGTTGACGTTTTCAGATGTAGGTTTTGGACTCTTCGAATGCCACAAACCAAAACAAACGCTCTGCATAAGCATAAGCCTTTTGTATGCTTTTCTGAGTGTGTGTGAGAGGCAGGGAGAGAGAGAAAGAACAGGGTAGGTAAAAGAGAGAAAGAGGGTGAAAAGAGGGAGAAAGACGGAGAGGGACGTGACATAAAAAAGACAGATATAGAGAAAAAGGGAGAGAGTGAGCGAAAAAGTATGTATATTTGCCAGGCTGTGTCCAACTTTTCCCCAATAGGGACTCATGTGGTCACACTTTATCAACATCAGCCTTGGGCAGCCCGCCAAAACACACACACACACACACCCACACACCACAATCAAAACATTGGAATGGCCTATACAGTTTTACGGGCCATGTGTGTTCACTTAGTGTGAATATCTCTCTAAATGTACTGACTGCTTTTATCACACTTAATCTGCACTGATGTATTAAAACATGTGGATACGTTATTGTTTTAACCTTTGTTTCAGTTAGGAGGAGGAGGGACAGATCTGGAGAAGTGGTCAACAGGGTTACACACATTTACCCTCAGAAGCTGTGAATTACAACCAGTAAGCCTCAGGGCTGCACCCTCAGTTTTTGCTTTTGATGAATGAGAAAATGTTTTTTTCTTGTTGTCTTAGCTTGTCATCAATTATAACCTTTTTTCCCAAATCATTCAACAGCTGCTTTTGTTATTACGGGTTAAACAGGTAGCTACAGCATATTAGGGTCTCGATATTCTGGGCTTACTTAATGTTGTCCAGTCATATAATCTCCAGCAGATTTGGAGGTGTCTCTCTGAGGACTGATACCTAGCAGCAGTCTACAAAACTACTATAAAAAGTTATTGCTTATTTCTGAAAGATAAAAAATACTGTTGCCGCATAAGGTCATATAATAAAAGATGAACTGGGAACAAGAAACTGCAACCCAGCACCTGCAAAGAATTTATGGATGTGCGTATGCATCTGTTTTTGAATTTACTTCAGTCTCGTGGTTGGAATCTGACCTGCTATTGAGACAAGGACATTCATCATGCAAGCATCACGCAGTATTTTAAAAAACATTTATCATTTCAGACTCCCTGCTGAAAAACACACAATAAAAGAATGCATATCAAGAATCTACAGAGATATTAGTTTGCATGGTAATATTTTTAGCTGAACATAGCTAGCTATGACTAGAAAGACTTAAAAGTTAAAACAACAATCTCTTTCCCTCTACTAATGTATAGTTATATGCTTAATGTTTACGTAAATATTCACACACTAATTTAGTTTACACCAGTTTAATGATTGACTTGATCATCTTCAGAGTTGCAAGGGGGAATTCATACCACCTGTTTTTACCATGTAAAGAACACACTGGTTTTGCAATTTAACTTAACAGCCATGCTCGCAGCTCTATGAGACTGTACTACAATGCTGATGTTTAGCAGGTATAATGTTTACCGTGTTCTCCATCTTAGTTCAGAGTGTTAGCATGCTAATATTTGCTAATAAGCGCTAAACATAAAGTATATTTGAGATGGAAATGGCATTTGTTGTGCAGGTGTTTGGTCATAACTCAAAGTAAAACAGACAAATTAAAGACAAATTTAAAATTTGATCTGATGATGGCACTAGATGCAAAGTTAAGGGATCACCAAAGTTATTACAGTTCATCCTGAGGGAGACATGAGTATGTGCACCAAATGTCATGGCCATCCATTGACATGGACATTTCAGTAAAAAACAAAAAATGTCAACCTCTACAAGAAAAGTCAGGCGGTCACCAAAGTCTTTAGGGTACATCCTTTGGGGACCATGAATTCCTGTACAAAGTTTCATGACAATCCACCTAATAGTTGTTTAGTTATTTCAGTCTGGACCAAAGTGGTGGACTGACTGACAGAACGATATTGCCATCCCTAGAGCCAGGCCACTAACTTGGCTAAAACACAATAACAATGTCCTGCATCTAAGGCTAACAGAAGCAAATATCAATAATAATATTATACATCATATAACTCCATACACAGTATTGAGCTGAGTAAGTAAGTTTTCCTTTTCCCTACTGGTTTGTGTGTGGAGGTATGATATTTAAACTCCCATTCCTGAAATTCACTAATCCACAACCCCGGGCACAGGGCCACATCACAAAATGTACACATATCCACATCCAAACACACTAGCCCTACACACATGCTGTACAAATACATAGAACCCATACTTGATGCACATAAACACACACACACACACACAAACCAAACCACATGGGAGGCCCCCCTCGAGATCACAGGAAGTGCTCCTCCCCTGGACTGCAATTGGTTGCCGTAATAGCCAATAAGGAGGGAAGCCCAACTAGGAGTGGAGCTCTGGTTCTCTAGTATCTTATTTTTTACAGTCAGTCTGTCTCTCTATCTGTCTGTCTGTCTGCCTGTCTGTCGTCTGTCTCAGTGCTTGCCTATTTGACTGTTTTTTTTTCCTCTTCTGCATTTTTCCAAGGCTCTCTCTGCCTGAAGGCATCATCTTTCTGTTTGGTTTTTATGTAACTGCCATTTAGGGTTAGGGAGTTGGAGGAAAGCAGAAAAGCAGATGAAGAGAAACAGATAGCGACACAAAGAAGAAGAGTCAGCATGACGGGAGGAAGAGAGGCAGTGGCAGAGATGAGTTATGTTTTCTCTTGCTGCCGCAGAATGATTTTGGTTGTAAACATGCCTCACTTTTAACCTAAAACTAGGAGCAGGCCTGAGAGAAAGTGTTTCATGATCCATCGGTTGTTATAAATGCACAATGTCCATTTTCAAAGGATTTTCAAAGGACAAATCACAGGTCATTTGGTCGAACTCCCTTGTTTAAAGTTATAATCTTTAAGATTTCATTATATCAAACCCCATTTTCTCTATACAGTAGTTTTCATTGTTAATGGCGGAACCACGTGCATAAGGGATTCAGAGAAAACAATGCATGTACTAGATGTGATGTGGAAAACAAAAGCTTCTTTATTTAAACAATGTCATGTGATGAATTTTCATTTCAGTCCACGGCTTGTTTGGCTGCACTAAAAAGACACACCAGTTACTCTTCTCAGAAGATGCTCTAGGCGTGTTTGCTGCCCCCAGTGTTCGATACACATGTTATTTTGAATGAAAGCCTGTATAATGAAAACACTTGTAGTTGATGTTACTACCAGCAACCAAAGGTGTCGCCAAACCAACCAGGCCCGGAATGTCAAAGATTGTAACTTTAAAGCTGCACTAATCAATATTTTTTACATGAACAATTAGTCAGTTGACTATGTATAATGGGAAACGTGTTGCTAGTGATAAGCCCACAGAGAGTTATCACCCAAGTCTAGAGTTCCTCTCAGCTCTATGCTGCATTTTAGAATCTTTCAGCTCATTGTTTTGGTTTCACGCCCCACAACCTTACTGTTTTGGTCTAGGCTCACCGATCTCCTAATGTTGTTTCCAACTACAACAGGCAGCTGTTTTCAATCAAAAATCTCTAAAAAACCCACTTGACACTACCTGTGCAGTGGAGTATTTAGCTGCTAAAGACCCAGATATTTCCTTCAGGAGTTGGAAACCAAAACAGAGCTAAAAATGAGAATGAAAATTGGCATTACATTCATCAGATGGCCAGAAACAGGACTCCAAATGACTATATTTATAATATGTCAATGTTGTCTTTCGTCTGAGAAAAACAATTTCAAAAATTGAAATGTTCTAATTTTAAGGGCTGTGTAAAATGTTTCCACTTTCTTTCAAAATTTTATTAGAGGCCTTGATGGAAGAAATACTGATTTGCCTGACTTAAACTTTAACACTATAAAAAGTATTTGTCACTAGAATAATCTTTCAGAATCAAAAGCTGAAAACATCACGATTCAACTGACTGCTGAGTGCCAGCCAAACATTACCTCATTGACATGTTCTGTGTTTGTTTGCTTTGGGGGACATGGGTCACCATGTGAAATGCTGCGTTTCAGGTTATTTGTTTGTCTGTATATGTGTGTGCTGATGATAGGTGGGGGTGGTGGGCATGTCAGTGAATAGGCTTATTATGTTCTGAGACAAACAAACAGTGTACAAAACTCAACACATGCACACAACCACACACAAACTGAGTTAGAGTCACAACACTTATTAGGTGAACTTTGACATGGAAAGAAACAGGGAGGAGGCTGTTATCTACACACACACACACACACACACACCATTTCTGTCCACCTCACACAAATGCATTAGGTTAGTAATTAGCAAAGCTGGCATGAGAAAACAACCTTAAAATGGTGTGTGTGTCATACTTGTCAGTTCCTTGTTTTGTGATTTACGGTTTTATTTTGAAGGACTGCTTTTGCTCATTGTGTTTTGGCTTACTTCCTGTCTTTGTTCTTTTCCCCCACCAGTGTTGATTAGATTCACCTGTGTTCAATTACTCAACTGTTCTTCATCAGTCCATCTGTATATATAGGTTTTCCTTTGTCTAGTTGCCAGATTGTCTTAGATTTTTCGTCAAGCTTTCTTGTGTACGTTCATGTTCAGTCTTGTTTTGTGTTTTGACCTTTTCCCTGTTTTTGCCTTTGCCTGCACCACGTCTGCCCTGATTCCATGCCTGAACCATTTGCTACTTTGGATCTGTTTTTGCCTGCTCCCTGTTTGCACCTTTGCCTGGAACTCAGGTTGTACTGGAATTACCTGTGTTTTTGAAGTAAAGACTTGATCTTTGGAACTTTACTGTTGTTTTGTGTGTGTGTGTGTGTTGGAAATGTCTTTCCACGTTATGGGCCAATGAGTATATGCAAAATCAAAGGTTACAGGTTACGTTATTGTGACTCTCTCTAACAAACTTCCCTGCTGTGTCCTTTATGTCACAACTGCGTGAACCCACATGCCATTTTAACACACCTCTTCTTCTTCCTGACTCCACTTAAAGAGAGTTACAAAAATTTAATTTAAACCTATTCCATACAGAGGATTGTAATTGGCTGAAGGTATAACTAGTAGGAATTTGTGTGTATTACACAATACTGATTATGGTGTCTTGAACACTACTTCTGTTTTAAAAGGAAATGGGGCCAAATCATATTTTCTACTCTATTGCAAAAATGTTCCCCAAATTAGAATTGTATCTATTGTATAAAAATGGAAAGATTGAAAAACATGACAGCACCAATATCAAAACCATTACAAATAAAATGAATTAAAATAAAATAGAATAAAATAATCATTCCCGTCTTTAACCATTTTTCTTTCAACTATGTTCTTTGTTTACTTCCATCTGTTTATCTGCTGATCCCCTTGTCCTCTCCTGTCTCTCTGTGATGATCAAAGTGTCTTCCTCCTATTATCCTATGTTGGGCGAGCTGTTACACAGCAGGATGGACGTCTCAGCAATTGCTGGGCAGGATGGAGACAGAAATCCATCAGGAGACAGAAACTTGACAGTGAGGACATCTTTGAACAGTGAGGACATTTTGTCTGGTCCTCATTTCTTCAAAGGTCTTTTTGAGAGACTTGTGTGCTAAAGTTAGATTTAGATGTAGGATAGAGTTAGGGTCGTAGTTGTTAGGGTTAGGGGCTAGGGAATGAATTGTCATCAAGGGTCCTCATGTGTGTCTGAGCACCTACAGTTAAAATTCAGATTCGTGTTTTGAAGCCTGTTTAGGTTAAATTTATGACTGTAACAATGAATAGGAGGAGAACATGTCTGGGCTCTAGTCTTCAGAAACACGCTGCAGGCTTCAGAACAGTAGCAGCGAGTGTGGAAAGAAACTTGGTACACTTACTCAAGTACTGTACGCAAATACAATTTTGAGGTACTTGTACTTTACTGTAATTAAATATTTCAGTTGTCTGGTACTTCATAGTTCTACCCCACTAATATTCAGAGGAAAGTATACTTTTTACTGAGTTACTTAATTAGTTACAATACAGATTAACATTTTACATACAAAACATATGATCAGTTTAGAAAATACAATGCTTTGTTACAGATTAAACTCCCTGATAATATTAATATATAAAGTTATATATATATAAAAAATTAGCTCCACCTAGACTAGCATCAACATAAAATGTGTCTTACACATTTATGCATCGTGATAATATTCCAACAATATAATATATAACTCTGACAGCCATTCTGCTGCATAATGAGTACTTTTACTTTAGAGATAAAAGCAGTGAGAAAATTAACAACCCACACAACCTTAGTGACCGTTGATAGCTCACCCCCAGTGGTGGGACACTCACCCACACACCGTGCCACAATGTCACCCCACAAGCACAGAAAATGTGAAAAACGTATGATGTGACACATACAGACACAGAGTAACTGCTCCATTTGACCACGTGTGTGTGCATTTGTGTGTTCCTGTGTGTGTGTGTGTGTGTGTGTGTGTGTGTGTGTGTGTGTCTGCCTTTTGAATTCTATCTGCCATCTGGGAGTGGGAGAGAAAGAGTGGCAGTGATCTAATATCAGTTGATGCTCTACATTCCTGACCATAACCACATGGTGTAACAGAGTTTCCCATATCAATGACTCAGCCAGCTGGCCCCTCCAGCCCTGGCCAAATCTTACAAAGGGTCACACTTCTAACTGACAGATTTTACACTGATGGTCAAACTAAAGAGTGACTTTTGCTTTATTGCAGACAGGAATTTTGGAAATGTTTACTCTGTTCCGGCATTTAAAGGATAATTCTGGTTTATTACAACCTGGGTCATATTTTTGTGGTTTTGGCCATCATTGCAGGAATATTGCAACAGGATTGTAACCAAGTAAATTGGGAGATCTGGGAATACAGCAATATCAACAAAAAGAAGTCTTACAGGGCGAGAAGCGCGAGCCGTCAGAAGTATACATGTTTTAAACAAACCCCCAGCTACCCCGAACTTACAGCATTTGGAGGACAAAACAAAGGTCAAGTGTGCTCGCTTTTGGTTTTACCTCCAGTACATTGATGTAGATCATCTGGCAACACTGTCGGCTTGGCTTCAGTCTGTCTGACTGATCAGGTTAATTATAATATAATTATATTTATATATGTGAGTGTGTGTGTGTGTGTGTGAAGAGGAGCTCATAAACACCTGGTTCTCCTCTGACGTCAGCCGTGTTGGAAGAGTCTATTGCATAACAGGTTGGCGTGTGTTGCGCCCTGTTAGAGCATCATTTGGAATGCTAAATACCCTTGCAGAAATGTGTGCCAGGTGTGTGTGTGTGTGTGTGTGTGTGTGTGTGTGCCAGGTGGGTATGGGTGTGTATCACATGCCAGTAGTGTGTTCACCATCAGTGTGTTCTTAAACACACTACATGCTGTCATGGTGACTTTGCAAACACACACATAAACAGAAATGTTCTTACTGCTATCTCTGAAGTGGTTCAGTTAACTGTCAGTGTTGACAAGCGGGAATCACAGTATGTACAGCCTGAGTTGCCTCACAGCTTCATAGCAAATTTAAATCTCTTGAATGTACAGCTCTGTCGGACTAGTGTCAAGGAGACTTCTTATGAGTCATACTATAATGACAGAAGATTTACACTGATGGCTTCAATGTACCACCTTGTACTTCCGCAAAGTGTCCAGTAATGCTGCACCTTACACAAAACAAAGAGTTTGTGTTATAGCTCGTGTTACATCTGCTCCTGTGGTGTTGCCAGCCACGCCCTCTACCTCCCATCCTGGGCCCTCCTCACCTGCTGCAACTCCCTGAGCAGCTTCTCCCTCTCTCTCCCTGTGTGTGTGTGTGTGTGTGTGTGTGTGAGTCTGTGTATGTATATATATATATATATATATATATATATATAATAAATTCCCTCTTGAACCACATTCCTGTCTCATCTCTGTGTCTGCGCTTGGGTCCTCCAGTTCAGTATCTTAACATCATGGTTAAGTATCTCATTCGATCATATTCTGTATTTTCTTAACTTCATAGAATTGTATTAACACGTTTTCTAGTCAAATTAAATTATGCATAAAAGAAGTCCATGAAAGAAGCAAGCACACATTAACACCGCTACAGTAGAATGCATGGGTCTGCAGATCTAATTTTCACACACAAATGAAAACAAGTTCGCACACTGAGACGTGACTTCAGGTTTAAAAAGTCAAATGGCACAACTGGCTTTTAGTCTGTAATTCAGATAAGGAAACGCTCCACTTTTTTTTTTTTTTTTTTTTAATAAAAGGGATAACCCTCAGGAAAAGCAACACAGGAGACACTCCTCTTCAGGGTAGGGAAGAAATGCAGTAGATGTCAATAATGTCATATATAAAGTCTTGTATTTTGTAAAATTATGAATTGTTTAACTTTTGTCCTTGGTCCTGTTTACAGTCTTTGTGCTTATAGCTTGGCTGATCACTTCTTGGACCAATCTCTCTGTTGAATGCTCAGAGATGATATTGATCTCCTCTAACTCCTGGTAACTCTGAAAAGAAGCACATTTCTCAACGTACTAAAGTTTTAATGTAATGAGTATTTTGTTGTTGCTTCTTGGAGCTGTTTGACATGAATTATTTGAGCTGTATTCGATCTCTGTACATACAGTTTTTCTGATCCACATTCAATTTTATTATTTACCACCACATGCCCAACACCTCCAACTATAGGCACACACAATCACATGCCCTGCAGTTACTAGAGGAAATACATATGTACTTTACACAATGGCATGTAAAAAGACCTCAGACCTCAGGATGATTTGTAGAATTGTAAAAATATACTACTCACTGTTGAGTGCTTTATTACAGGGAAGGCATGTTTGAAAAGCGGACAGACTGATGTCAAAGAGTCTTTGTGAGGACAAAGACGGCAGCAGTTGCTGGAATTCCTTGTGTTTGTTTGTGGTGTTTAACCTGTCATAAAAGGTGCATATGGGCATGCACTCTGTGAGAGCATCACAAATACTGGGGGGCAAAAAACGTATGCCAATCATTTTGCTTAATGTTGTCATCAAGGTGTTAAATTGCCTTTTTTCTTGCAGGAGATCAGAGGTCAACAGTGAGTTGCTCAAGGGCCCCTCAGGGTGCATATGTTTGCTCCTGTGGGAGCTGGTTGCAGACCTTCCCTTTGAAGGAATGTTCTCTTTAAACACTGTGACACCCCGCTGCTGCAGGTCATTTCAAACTGAAACTTCTCCATGAAACAACGTTGAGACTGTGAGATAGTATTCGTGATTTGTATCTTGTGCAAAAGAATGCACAAGAATGTATTTTGTGCAAAAGAATGCAACGCTGCAGATCTATGCAATGAAGACAAAAGATGATAAAAGAGTAACGCTAACCTGCAAATATACAGTACTTTACAGTAGGTTAAGCATGCAGCTGACTCTGTGATCTTCAGAAACTGCATTCTCTAGTTTAATATAAAATACTGTCATGATGTAATATGCAATGCAGATATGTTGACTCTGTTTTAATTTTGTCATATAGTCTGCAACCCTGAAAGCAATGTAACATTTGATTGAAGGACCAGTCAAGTTGCAGTCAGTGTTGGATAGGGTTATGGCCATATTTTGATATTTTGCGGCAACTTATTTTTCCATTCTCTGTCTTCACCCTCATTTCAACTATTTCCATCTCAAGCTGAAAAAATAAGTTTGTTTTTTTCTGAAATCAACAAACAGCTGGAAACCGAAACGCCCATGACTCGCATGCATGGAGAAGAAATCACTGTTTTACCTACAATTAACACCTACATACCACTCAACATTCAAATAAAACAACGATTTTTATTCGAAACCCACCGTGTGTTTGCAATATGTGTGTGCATTTGGGACTATAGGTATGAGAACAAAAAAGCAATGAAGCATCAAAAACAGCAACAAACTTGTTAAAAAGCTTAATCATATGAGTCATGTAAGCCTTAGAGTAAAATAACAACCGCTGGGATTATGCAATGTGTCCTAACAGTGTTTGTGGTGTAATTATAATTCATTGACTCGAAAAGTCAGTTTGCCACAATATGAGCTTGACTTACAGTCACACTGGAGTGCCTGTATCCAAAACAAACACAAGAAGAGTGTGGGAGGGGCACACTCCTGCAGCATGTGTGTGTGTGTGTGTGAGTGTACATATTGTATACTGTAGGTAGCCATACAGTACTTAGATTTGTGCCTTAGAGGCTGAGGTGTGTGAGCAGGTGTTATGAAAACAACGTAAAGCTTCTGAGACTCTCTCTTTCGGAAGTGCCGTTTTTTTCCACAGAAGAGCTGTTTTGAGTTTTAGCCCCCCCCCAGGCGTACAAGCTTTCGGGCCTCGGCCATGTGTGACATCGCAGGACATTCCTTCCAGCGGCTTCCTGGCTTTCATGGCTCGGCCTTCATCACCACGCACAACACACACTTCCTTCCTCTGTGTTTGTGTGTATGTGGGCATTCCCACTTCCCGAGTTCCACGAATGCTGCTGTTTTGTGCCAAGGCTGTATCCCAAAATGCGAGACAATTAAAGAGACAGACACACAGATATAGACACTGCCGGGGAGGTTGAAAATAAAACTATGTGTATTATTAACAGATGAATTCTACTGAAGAATTCAGAGATCTTTTCTTGATCAGGGGGTGTGGTGTCATAGTCTCCCTGCAACTCCTCTCCTGGCAATTTTGTGTTTTCCCAGTGCTATGTTTCATTTGTCCACCAGATGCCCTCAGAATTTCCCCCTGCCATTCAAGGTCCTGCTGCTCCCATCTGCCCTGCAATCACCTCATTCCCTTCACCTGAGCTTCCCTGCCCATCTTCCCACCTGCACCTCATTGCCTCATCAGTCACTCCCTACTTATACCGGTCCCCTTCCTTTGTTTGGTATTGGTTCCTACTGTTAAGTCATGTACTTAGTCCTTGTGGTCCTGTTTTTGATGGTTTCCTTGTGTTTCTATCTCCTGGACCTGCACCTGCCAGTCGTCTGCCTGCCTGCCTGCCTGCCTACCTACCTACCTGTACCTGCACCTGCATGTAAGCAAAAATAATAAATTGATCTTTGAACTGCTTGAGCCTCCCTGTTGTCTGCGTTTGGGTCCTTCCCCTGCTGCCTGAACCACGCACCTTAACATGTGGCATTTGAAATACGTGGCCTTTTACCAGGCCAGAAGGGTGTAACTCTATAATGAAAGACGTTATAGAGTTACATTATTGGAAGTAATGGTTTCATTTGCATTTCCAAAAGACAGGATGCCATATAAATTTTGACTGTTTTATTTATCTGTCTCCTAACTTTACAGAAATGCAATAATAAGTCACCTATAGTCTTTTATTATACCTATATACCCAAAAATGTCAAAGTAATTTAAAACTAAGACAAGTTGGAATATAGTTCTGATTTTAGTAATGGTTTTGCATTACTGATAACTAGGTAAATGGTTATTGCATGGACATACTGTAAATTTGTTAACATTCGATAGGTTTAGGAACAAAAACCACGCCTCACCCTAATCTAATTTCAACCCTCCCTTGCACTTGCCTCCATTTAATTGCACCCCACCCACCCCTCTTATCCCTCTGTCCCCAACCCAAATTTATCCCCTCACCCTACCTGCCATTCCATCGTTAAAACTCTGGTGGCAGAAATATTTCACTCTGCTGAAGTGTCCTTGAGCAAAAGACTGAACCCCCTACCCGGTCTGGAGGTGGGCTCAGGACCTGTTTTCCCTCTCCTTTTCAACATCAACGGCTAACCTGAGAGCCATTTAAGCACACACTATGCATGTCATGTTTGTGTATAAGAAGTCAGAATAACAGCAGTATGGCAGTTTTCATTTCCATCCCTGCCAACATTTTATTTACTCAACATGTGACAGGTAGAAATCTACTGAAGCCCAAAGTCTGTACACAACAAGCACCTGCACCTGGATGCCTGCTAAACCAGTTAGATATGACCAACCATGCAGCAAGTTCAGTCTCTTTCTGTGTATACATACACCTGAACCTGTACTTGACTTTGTTATTGTAGGTATGTCTCACTAGCCTAAAACAGGAAAAGCAACAAGTGGTAATTTCTTTGATCATGTGGGACAGTAAGAACATGTAGAAAACGCATGTTACTTAATTTTGTCAGTAAGTTAACAGGCAGTGAGCTTGACACGAGGAAGTCATGTATGAAAACATGTAGGTACACATGTCAAAGGTACACATAGGAACATACCTGGAGGAGGTGAAGCGTGACTGTGCATGTGGGATCTGAAAGCATATTATGAGACTCTCTGCAGTAGATGTCATGTACACAAAGGTGTATTGTGCATGAACAAACATTTGCACATGCACACACACACACACACACACGCTTCCTAATTTCAAAACATATACAACATGTCCTGATAATGCAGCTCTACACGTTGCTCAGTAAAATTACTCAGAACACTTACACACATGCATGCAGTGTTAGCTCTGCAGGTGCTTTATGAGAGCAATCCCGTTTTGCACACATAAAATACAACTCTCCTGTGTAATTACTGCAATTCAGTAGCCTATGTACACATACAGGGAAGTTAATTTACTATAGTAATAAAAGCCATGATGATATTCTTCACTGTAATAACTGTATGGCCAATATGGTGATACCAGAGGTACAGTGTGTGTGTGTGTGTGTATTCACACACTATAATCACAGTAAAGAACTTCCTCTACAGATTTTATACAACTGTTGTGCCCAACATGTGTGCCCAAAGACACAGAAGAAAACAGGAAAAATCACAGTCAAGCTCCCTGGTTACCACCAGAATTTGTACTGCTGTGGCAATGTGGTAATGATCAACATGGATCTAAGACTTCTCTGATCAAAGCTACTTCAACAGCCACTCATGTAATTTCAGATAACCACAAGACTGTGATGTACTACCACTGCTGGAAATTAGTCAGATAGAGAAATCTGCCTTCACAAACATACAGTAGATGCACATCCTCCCTATCAGTTTCAGTAAACTAAATCCATTTACATTCTGTTATAAGTTTATTTACTTTTAGGCAGTTAACAGAGTAATAATGATCATGTAGCTCACAAAAAGATGTAGGTAAATGTTAATAATGTAATATGTCTATTTACACATCCATCGGAACAACACTTTGGACCAGAAAAGCCTACATGCAGACATTTGCAGATGAAATGCACCAGGAACCACAAGTCAAAGCGCTCGATTGTCACTGAATTTTACTTTAATATAACCAAAAAAAACGACTAAGAGTCTACAGCCATGCCAGCGGCTCTGTAAGACTGAACCAAGGCACAGTGGTGTTTTGGACTGAATGCTAACGTCAGCATGCTAACATGCTCACAATGATAATGCTAGCATGTTGATGTTTACCAGATGTTTACAACATGTGTAGCATCTTAGTTTAGCGTGTGACCATGCTAACATTTGCTAATTAGCACTAAACACAAAGTACAGTTGAGGTTGATGGGAATGTCATAAGTTCTATAAGTATTGGACAAAAATACATTAATACGCTAATAACTGCTAATTAGCAACTTAATAGAGTGCTGCAGGGATGACGTATTTTTGTAGACCAACCCAGAAGTAGCATCGCCCTGATTCCCTTGACAAAAATCCAATGGGATTTTTCCATTGGATTTTGTATTATTGCAGAAAATAAGCTCTGTGGCAAACAAAAGTGTATGATACTTAAATGTTTTGTTCAGCAAGATAATCTTCACAAATGAACCACATTTTATGATTTTTGAAGTGCAAATGCAGAAGTAAAAAGTTAACGTTAGGATATAAACGAAGTACGCCATGGTTGCATGACTTCTATGTCACCACCACTAAGCTTCCGACTTGTAATTTGAATTTGAGTGCTTACCTCTTTTACAAAAGCCTTTCGGAAAGTTTGAGTTAGTGAATAGTTAGAGAATAGTTTACAAGAGTGTGAGTACAAACACAACGAGGCTGTAAAGGCGGACAAGTCAGTAGATGAGTTTCTGTGTTCTGTGTTTCTAAGTAATGGTAGAATATCTGCCAAATGTGTGTGTAAGTATGCAATGATTTTCTGATTCATTGAACACTTATGAAAATAGAGTGTGTATTCCCTGAAGACTTGGTCGATGCCTTCATGGTTTCACACAGAGGACAATTAATAACAAAGTGCCTTTGTTTCACTTTCAGTATGATCTCATTGTGTTGAGAACAACAATAGTCCCATGAGCACCACAGGCACTGGAGGACATCAGCGACGGAGACTGGATGAGGTAAGACAGAACCTCACCCACCTCCCACACTCGTTCTCTCCATCACTCCTGCCATGCACCCACTTTTTTCCTTAAACACATTTAAAATCACAAATGACCTCACACAGCTACATCATTCTATTGCATTAACTAAAATGGTATTGTATGTTTATACTGGATCACTGAAAACTTAACAAACTTAAACTTAACAAACATATACTGTATATATGTCAACTGGACAATTTATACATAAAACGCATGTAAATCCACATACACAACTGACCAAAAACATAAACGTCAGGGACCTTTCCCACACACTCACTTGGCCTTATCCCATGACCTAACACTCGTGCTGGAGGGAAGGAAAACATAGATAGAGTGAGGTCTGTATTTACCCTTCAATTGACATAAACACACTCATATACATACTCCGTACTGGCAAGCAGCCCACTGCATAGCAACACATTTCATCAACAAACACAACAGGTCTGATTCTGTGTGTGTGTGTGTGTGTCTGTTTGTAGCCAAATTACCTTTTTTTTTCTTGATTTCTACATGCCTAGTTATCTTCCCCCTCTCTTTCTGTGCTTTCTATCAATTCACACTCCTTTCCTCTCAGACATTTGATGCCTCTCTTAAAAGAATAGTTCAACATTTTGGGAATTACACTTATTCGCTTTCTTTCCAAGAATTAAACGAGAAGATTGATATTAATCTCGCATCTGTGCGTTGACTCCTACTTAACGCACAGACTTTATGCATTGTACCCCCACCACACACAGCCTCTAAAGCATTGTATATGTTTACGACATTGTACATGTTTATGTCTATTTTTATGTGTATGCCTTTCCACAGATGTGTGTCCACATGTGTCTCAATATGTGTTTGGCTGTGATCCAAGCACAGTGCACAGTACACTAGACCTCTGTGACTTACAGATTAGAATGATGCGTATGGCACCTCAAACCAGTGCAGTTAAATGTAGCTGCATTTCATGTGCAGTTGATAAGCAACACACAATTTTCTGAAAATAAATACATCTTTATGAATTTTAAGAAAAACGATTTAAACAGCTACATGTGTTTTTATGAGCAGGGTGTGTACACAAAGCTACATGGAAAGTCTGTGAAAAGATGGACATGCAGTGAACTTGGATTTATAAGTTTGGTGTGCATTTGTGGTGTGTGTGTGAGTTATAGTGTCCCAGCGGGGGGGAGCCTCAGTTCTAGAGAGGGGGTTTCCTGTTCTTTCTTGGCAAACACGACTGGAACAAGTGGATGAGGAACAAAAGTGTGACACAACACTCTTGGCCTAAAGCTGCAGCTAGTGATTTATTGCATGTGTAATAATCAGTTCAAGGTTTTAAGGATGATTATTTAGTTAGCTTGACAAATAATGTCTTTATGAAATATATCATGCGGAGTCCAGAATGAGTCTTTCACTGCTTGAAAGATAACTTTTAAGTAGATGTCGGAGTCAAGATTTTAAATCCTCCTCAAATGCAAGTAAAGGAGCCGACTTGTGTGCCCATGATGAGAATACTTGTGCTTTATATCCGCTGTGTTTCACTCTGTGACACAATAATTGTCGGTTTATGAAAGAGAGAGAGCAGGAGACAGAGAGACTGGTCTGTGTGTGTGATAATCTAATTGTTTATATCTGGTGGGATCTAAAGTTTTGTCTGGTATCACTCATCTTGGCTCCTTTTGCACACGCTCACTCTCTAAACCTTCAAAAAATCTTTTCAGGTTTCTGCACACGCTCACAGAAAGCAGTGAATTGGGCTCTTTTCCCGTAAAGTTGCTTCAGATTCAAACCGAGTCAGCTGTCATCTCCCCCCCCCCAAAATGAAAAGAAAACACACACACACACACACACACACACACACACACACGCACAGGAATAGAGAGAAATGGAAAGAAGAATGGGGTAGTAAAGAAAAAGGAGAGAAGAAGAGTGTGTGAGGAAGAAAGAAAGACAGAATTGGAGGAAGAACATAAAACAAAGCAGAGAAAAAGTGGGAGTGAGGACAGAAAGAAAAACGTTATATTCACAGATACATTTAGATGCAACTCCTCATTTCCACCAGTGGGATGCTCTTGAGTAAGGGCCCTTCCAAGGCGAGGCAAGGCAGCTTTATTTATATAGCATGTTTCAAACACAGAGGCAATTCAAAGTGCTTCCAGGTGTGTAACAGCATAAGCATGTGCAGGGCATGGGTGATCTAATCACAGGTGAGTGGCTCTAAACTCTGGTGTGAATTTACCAAAATGCTTTGAGGACACATCGGCATCTGATTGCTCCCGGCACATTCTGAGGTGGTCAGACATCATCACATTAAAGGCCTGCCTTGTCATCTTTGTAATATGACAAGACCAAGCTCCCAAACACAGCTGATTCCACCTATGCAAGACAACCCTGACAAGATTTAAAGGCAAGATAAACACCTCAGTCTTCTTCTGTGTGTAGCTGTATGTGTGAGCATAGGGCCGGGCAATAAATCAAATTAATTCTAATGTACGTTTACACAGGATGTGTAAAATGTCTACATCATTAAAACAGAGTTATTATAACGTGCACCAAAAGTTTATCTTTGGTCAAAAAGTAAGGTGGATGATAGCTGGCTACTTTAGCTTCCCTGAGTCACAACGGTCCCATAAACTGTGACGTGAATAGATATACTATATGGCTCTGGCTATCTCGTATTAAATTTTAGGGTCGCATCAATAAGAGGGACAGACTGAAAAAATAAGCAGTCTGTAGCTGTAAGGAATAACTTTTTTTTAATAATGAATCATGACTACAGTGCTTCAGGTCTATTTTTCTTGCTCGACTGTCATGCACATTAAATTCTTAAAAAATAGGATGTTTCAACCATGTTTTAGTATTCCTGAATTTTGCAGGGGAAAAAAACATTAAAACCGTGAGTCTGTGCCAAGCTTGAGAAAAATCGAGGTTTGATTTTTTTTTTTTTTTTGGCCATATCACCCAGCCCTAGGTGAGCACAAACATTTTTTAAGCTTGAAGCTCATTTCTCAGTTTTGGAAAATTGTAGTTTGACAAAACAATCTCAACTCAAGGTCCACTTACTGGCTTTTTTCCTGAGCTTTCAACCGTATATGCTGTATATATATATCATACAGTCTTTGTCAGGTTGAAAGCTCCAGAACAAGCTAGTAAGTGTACCGTGAGTTGTGACTGGGTTGTCAAACTACAAGAATAAACTCTCACGCTTATACCTGTAAGCCAACAGGGACAAGAAGCCCTAAAAGTGCTATGACGTCGAAATACCTCCCAAGTTGCTTGTCAACAGATCCATCTCCATGACAACTGAAATAAATCCATCTGCTAATAAAGACAGGTGAAAGTAAATCTGTTCACAAGTCACTTGGGACAGACTTGAGGCATGTTCTGATGCCAAGTGTGAATTGCAGTCAATCACAACTGGGCACAATCTGGTTATCAATTGATTAGATACTACAGTAGGTCTGAACAGGGTCAATATACTCATCCTGTATATCTGCTTCTGATTGACACACACACACAGCCTGTAACACATAGTCTGGACATACAAAGCAAATATTACATTACACACCTATTACTCAACAACAGTCATTTAAAGATGACGCTCAGTTAGGTCTCGGATGAAAGTTCCCGGAATCACACACACACACACACACACACACACACATTCTCGTACTTCACACCCACACTCAGAATGTGGCATTTGCCACATAGGGGCCAAGAAGGGGTCATACACACACAAACACACACACACACACACACACATAATGTCAAAGAGGAGAGAGGCAGCAATGTATTCTGGGAAGTGAGAGAAGTGGGAAGGAGATGACAGGGACGGTGGTCATGGAGGGACACACAGCACCAGACACTAAAACAGATGGATAAAAGAAAAACTCCACCAGTAAACAAGTCAGAGATAAATACAGGACGAACAACACCTGAGGATACAGTTAAATACAGTTCTTACCATTGTTATGGCACATGTAGACCTATTATTTTGATCATCTATTAATATGATTATTATTATTGTTGGTATGAGTGACATGTAAGACCGGCCTTAAAGTGACCCTGCCCTTCTGGTATCTGCCAAAGTCACTTGATGGCCAGTTCAGGCGTACACTTAGTGGTCTTTATTGTCCTCTTTCAGGCTGTTTCACTTTAGTGATTATTGAAGGACCCTTAAAGCTGTTGTACAGAAAAAAAATATTACAGATAAGTGGTGTTCTTATCTTTTAAAGCTCCATTTAACCAAAGGGTCCACCCGCTTCTGAGAGTATGGCCATTCTCTGTCTTTGAAACATGACTGCCATGCTTGGAAAGGCTGTGTGATGCCTATTAATTCTGTGTCAGCGCTCTACACCCTGTTGCTGTGCTCTATACATAGAGAGTGACTTAGAGGTGTAAAGCCTTCACACCATAGAAATAGATTCACAATGGCAGCTTCACACAGACAGTGTGAAAACCTCATAAAACCAATTTCATCAAATTACGCGCTTTCCTTTGGATTTGATTTGAAGCTATGCTGAGCGTATAATGTGTGGATGTTGAGAAGGAGTCATCAACTCAGACACTTATCCAAAATCACGCAGATCAAATACAAATCCAGCATCAAACTGTGTTTAAAGTCCTATGTGACTGTTTGATATGCAAAGGTTTCATCTCACAGCAGATTATATAAAGCCAGCCACTTCCCAATAAGACTTAAAGGGTAAGTCCAGATAGACATGTGATTTATTAAGCGCCAAAAGATATTCGAGGTGCACTTTGAGTACTGACTGATGACACAAGATAACCATACTATATCAAGGTTTTAATTGGTTTGTTAAATGATACCAGTGAGTCAGTATCATTCATCATGAATTGCCAAGATTTCTCAGTGTGAAAACTGGAACACTGGAATTTTCCAATGTTCATCAGTCATTTAATAACAACAACAAAATAGCAAATGTCTTAATGAGTCTTAATCAATTGTTCTGTCCAAAAGGCAAGACAAAAACACCAGAATGGTATGACTGAAAGTTCATTCTTGATCTTGGCAACAGCAGCTGTCAAAAACACTATCATCAGATGGTCCACTCCATTCTGGAGCTTTTGATTATATCACTTGATCTTCCTCAGCAGATAGCAATTGCCCATTTTAAGGACTTCTCGTCCATGCTGGTTTATAGTAAAGGTTGAAATTGGAAGTTCTCTCTTGACCTCGGAAACAACAAGACAACTGGGCAATGAGGAAGATCGTGTGACACAATCGAAAGCGCCAGAGCAGTGGACCTTGTGGTGAAAGCAACATGGTTATTTCTGCTATCAACACACTATAAAATGGCAAGAAGAGATCACATGTGATGCCAACAAACTTCACGACTGACTGCAGTGGTTATAAATTATGAGTGGAGGTTGTAAGGTAAACCATATCTAATTATATAGCTGGTATTCTAAAGGAGAATATCAATTTCATTATTATTTTCACACTCTCTCTGGCTCTTACGCTAACATATACTACACCGCTACACCTGCTGCATCTTAAACTGTAAGTACAGTAGCAACCAGCCATCCATCTGTCAGTTAAAACAACATGGCAAAGACATATGAGATGCATAATGTAGTGATGATTGCATCAATCATACACATACGAACCACTAGCGGCTGGCATTGACACACAGGATGTGTGTCATGCTGAGAGAGTGTGTTTAAGTAAGCATGTGTGTTTAAGAACACACATGCTTACTTAAACACGCACACACATACATTCACTCATTTCCTGTGGATCACACATTTCTGTCTTCACATCTGTCAACATGTGATTAAGCCTCAAGTGTTGAAAAGAGTAGTTGTGGCGAGGACTTCCTGCATCTGTGCATGTAAACATTTACATTCTGTGCCACATGATATGACTATCAGTGCCATAGCTACTGACTGATGGTGGCCAAATGGTGCTATACGTTCTCAGATTATCAGTTATTAAGGGTGCTATGCCTCTGGCTCTGCCAACAGTCATGGTGGTTTTTACTGTCATTCACAATCCACGTTAGTCTCTTGTGTTCTTGCTAATTCCTGCTAAAATATACACCAGGCCTCTGCTTCAGCTACTATGACAGCTTTCTGTGGTTACAGTTCAGTTAAATGAATGAACAGAACCAGCTTTCATGAGTGGTAAATTTAGAGGTGGTTAGCAAGCAGGTAAACAACCCTATTTTTGCTGTTACATAAATTCATAAGGTGCAACTGCTGCAACTGTCATCCTGCTGATAGGGACTGAAATTACAGATATGATATTTTTACTAAGCAGCACTGATATTGGGTAAAATTCACAACTGAACTGAGAGTTGAATTTGTGACTTTGTTTCACTTATCAGTTAAATTTATATCTGGTAGCACTTCTTGGATGCACACACACAAAAATCATGTTAGAAATGATCTAAAATAACATATAAGATTCAAGACACATACTCAATATTCACATAAAATTAAAACAAACCCATTGTTAGTTAGTGAAGAAAACCTGATTCTGATCCTTGACCAACAGCAGCAATACTGAATTAACAAAATTTGAAAAAGACAACAAGATGATTAAAGTACTACCATTTTGTATATTTAGTGTGGATGGCCCTGAAGTGAATTGAACTTTAATATATATACATATGTCCACTTAGCAACTGCACACCTTTTCTCCCATCTGTCACTGTCTCTCTCTCTCTCACACACACACACACACACACACACACACACACACACACACACACACAGCGCGTCTTGAGTAATAGCATTTTGTTCACTGGAGACTATGTGGCTAAATATACCAGTAACTGATAGCCCTGCTGGTTGATGGGCAGGAATACTGCTGGCTCTGACACTGATACAGAAGATGAATCGCAACAGACACCAGGGAGTTTGTGTGTGTGTGTGTTTGGGGTGGGGGTGTTAAGGAGGCTGTCTGGCATACCTTTAGCTGTAGTGTATGATGAGTCAGAGGATTATTTTAAGTAGAACAAAGTTCAAAACTGCTTTGAACAATGCCAAAATGCCCAAAAAATTGGACCCTTTAAACATTAAACAAAATATGCCCTAAAAGTGACTACACTGGAGAAAGAAAAAAAGGCTGTTTGTAAAAGTGTCTTCTCAAAAATAATATATCAGGTCCCCTACCATACCATGACCCCTTTTTCTTGGCATTAGTGAGTACCTGCTCTGTTGACTCACTGCTGCATTAGAGGACTTTATTAGCCTTTGCACCCAGGCCCGAATTGATATTTGATGGACATTGTAATTGTAATTTGGTCTCAGAATAGAGTACGGACACTCAGCCGAACCCGGAGAGCCACAGAGCAACCCTCTGATCTTCAGTTCTCACATAGGCAGGACATACCACAGCTCTGCGGCAAAGCTAGGACGGGAGCAGCGATTCAGAGTCGCAGATAGACCAGGACTGAGAGAAAGGGGAGACGAAAGAGTGAAGGGAAAAGGGGTAGAGAAAGAGGGGGAACCAGAAAGGAAGAGAGAGGTAGGAGAGGACATTGCTAAATAGGCAGAAAAATGCATCTATACTCCAACTTCACCATTCACATTTTTCTTTTCTTGTGTTTCTTTCACTCGTTTTCTTTCTTTATATGCCTGACCTCTGTCTCTACCCATCTCTGTCTCTCTCCCTCTGTTTCACACAGTTTTCTCTTTCTTTTTGGGTGCACTAACCTGCAGAGGGCCGCTGGCTGGCATGGTGGATCTCAGCGATGTCAGGTCGATGTCTCGGCCCTGCTCCCCTCTCTCTGCCTTCCCAAGTCCCTGCATATTAAGACCGGTAACGAGCAAGCAACCAAGCACACACACACTCGTACGCTGCAAGGATGGCAGTGGTCGTTATGAAAGGAAATGACCCTGGACGCCAGGCACCAAGCACCAGGCACCAGACAAGGCCAGGGAGGACAGCGCAGGGACAAACAAACAGCTTATTCACTCCATCCTGGTCTCCCCCGCTCCATTTCCCTCTCTCTCTGTCTCTTTCTCCCTCCATTCTCCCCCGTACCAAATCTTGGTTGTATAAATGCAGGAATACCAAATGAACCATCATACAGAAAACCAGGCAAATATTGTCCAAGTGTTAGACTGGTACCATATCTAAAGTTAGTCTCCCTAACCTCCCCCCATGACTCTATTTGAATGACCAACGCTGCAAACCAATGAACACCAAATTGTGTCTATTTGTGCTTGTTTGCTCAAAAAAAACATTCTGCTGTATTTCTGTTAAGTTAACGGAGGTCACACCCGTCTTCTTGTAAAAGCACTGAGGCTCCGCTGTAAGGAGTTTACAGCTCTCTCAACCAGGGGGACCCCAGGCTCTGTAACAGGGACCCAAACATACCATGTGCATAGGAGACAGGCCAAGTGATATCAGCAGTGTTAGAGACGGATATCTGAAAACCTGGACAATTAAAATCAAAACTATCTGCATGGCTACATACCAATAAAGGTGAGTAAAAAATATGTTTTATAATTTACAACAAAGAGTTATCAAGTCAGTGAAGTGACTCGCTAACATTCATGAATGCAGCTGTATCTATCTAAAGTTTGCTAGCATTAGCTAACACTAGCCACCATAAGCTACTGGTCATACCGGACTAAGTAAGGATCGGCAAAACCCCTGAGTGTTTTGAATTGAGCAAGCGTTTTATAGCTTATGAACTAAACTTTTTATTTGTGAGAGGAAGAATGTGTCTTTCAAAACTTACATAGTCTCACTTTAATCTTAAAAAAAGACTGATGCAAGTTACATTTACTGGCAGCACTGAAAATGTGGCAATGTAGACACAATCGCCTGCTGTGTGAGACTGGAAGAAAAAAATAAAATGTTTTAAAATGAAAACGAAGATTTATTAGATTATAAGGTTAAATGGCCTTTTGTGAAACTGAGGAGACACAGGAATGTGCTGCTGTTGACTTTAAAGACAGAAAGACAGGGAACGGGAGAGACAGACAGTTAGACAGACAGATAGAAACCCATCAAACCCAGAAGTTAGCTGTCAGCATGACTGGAAAAATACAGGAACCTAAAAAAAAGCTTGCAGTGGACATACAAAAATAACACACCACAAACAAATCCACAAATGACACACATTTATGCATGCATTCTTTGTTTCTCTCTGGCTTCTTGTCAGACCACCAGCAAACATACAGAAAAGAAAAAGGTATAAAAAACGTTTTTTCTTCTGTCTCTCTCTTGTTCGAATGCACACACATACAGTGAGTGTCCTGAGGGGAATGGTGGTTGTCAACAGCGATTAAATACACTTCTGCAAGCTCATAATCCTCAAAAAAAAAAAAAGAAGAAAAAAATGGCATGAATTTCATTAGGTTAAGTGTACCTGAACATCACACACACATACACACACACACACACACACACACACACACACACACACACACAAATTACGCACAGAAAACCTTTGTCCCACTTTGTAAAGGCTCATGCTAGGGGCATCAAACAGGGGTGAAAAACAAATGGCCAACAGGTAACTTGGTGTATCGCTTTTCTTTTCAATCAATTTTAAATACTTTTATGTTTCTGGGTCTATAAAAATGATTTCAGTCTTTAGTCATACTGCATAACTCTCCCATCCCACATCTATCTCACTTAATTATATTACATCCAGGCTTGTGACCTGCAATCATTAACTGCTGACTGAACTGAAGCACTTTAATTAGTTTCCTGAGATAAGTATTGTATGCTTGATATCCAGCAGCCCTGATATCTGTTTGAAGCACTCTCCACTCAAATATGCTCTAAAATAGTAGCTAACAATTAATCAAATTAAAAACTGACATGGCAAATAAACCTACCAACATAAACATTCAGCACCTTTAATACGGCATCTGTGGTAAGCACAAGCACAAATGTACAGAACAACATACCTTATTTGTGTGTGTGTGTGTGTGTTGGCATTTATTTGGGACACAGCTTAAGGGACTGAGCTGTAATCAATTTTCTCTCCAATAATGGATAATGCGTTAAAAGCTGAAGCATCTGCCCTTTCACTTCTTTTTGCTTCTTGATACATTCACATTAACAAGATTCCAGGAACTCTCTCAATGTCAGCTGACACAATGAGAAGTTATTTTCTTTTTGTGGTTTTCCAGGATTACGCTTCTGTCGCCTTTCAGGGATTTTAGGTTGTATAGTAACTATTCCGTGGCACATAATGGAATATTTGTCTCATGCGTTGATGGCTGGACTATTCGAGCAGCAGATTCCAAGTTAATCCGTAAATGAGAGGTTAAAAACAAACCGTTCTGCCCACAGATTTTTTTTCTTTAATCGTTCCTAGAAACTAACATGAGACACGAGTTATATAGCCAAACCTCCTCGTTCTTTGGTTTCTAGAAACAGAGAGTCTTTAGAAGATGCCAATTACAGTTTTCCCAGTTGTCTTCCTAGAAAGAATAACTACTGTGTAGATAAAATAGCTTGAGCTATATAGTGAACATATTTACTCACTTCATTTACTGTAAATTCAGTTCAATTCAAAAGGTTTCAAAAACAATGTTGCCAAAGCATCAAAATACAAGCTGTCCAAATATCGGCACATCACACAATAACAGTAATATGAACATTAACACAACATTAAGACTGATATATATTTATTATATATATAAAGTTAGCTTACAGAGACTTACAGTGTTTGTGACAGACAGCCGGATAAGTGTGTAATCCTGCTTTATAAAATGTTGCTCTGGCTGTTTGTCTGTAAACACAGTAAAGATGGACAGGTACTTTAGAGTGAAGGCTGGAGTATGAAAAAGGAGTTCATCAAGGGCATTCTTGACTGGTCTGTGCATGTGCCTATGTGTATAATATGTATATGTGGAAAGCAGAAGCTATAAAGCTCATACCTATACAGTGGGGCAAAAAAGTATTTAGTCAGCCACCAATTGTGCAAGTTCTCCCACTTAAAAGATGAGAGAGGTCTCCAATTTTTATCATAGGTATACCTCAACTATGAGAGACAAAATGAGAAACAAAAAAATCCAGAAAATCACATTGTAGGATTCTTAAAGAATTTATTTGCAAATTATGGTGGAAAATACGTATTTGGTCAATAACAACAGTTCATCTCAGTACTTTGTTATATACCCTTTGTTGGCAATGACAGAGGTCAAACGTTTTCTGTAAGTCTTCACAAGGTTTTCACACACTGTTGCTGGTATTTTGGCCCATTCCTCCATGCAGATCTCCTCTAGAGCAGTGATGTTTTGGGGCTGTTGCTGGGCAACACGGACTTTCAACTCCCTCCAAAGATTTTCTATGGGGTTGAGATCTGGAGACTGGCTAGGCCACTCCAGGACCTTGAAATGCTTCTTACGAAGCCACTCCTTCGTTGCCCGGGCGGTGTGTTTGGGATCATTGTCATGCTGAAAGACCCAGCCACGTCTCATCTTCAATGCCCTTGCTGATGGAAGGAGGTTTTCACTCAAAATCTCACGATACATGGCCCCATTCATTCTTTCCTTTACACGGATCAGTCGTCCTGGTCCCTTTGCAGAAAAACAGCCCCAAAGCATGATGTTTCCACCCCCATGCTTCACAGTAGGTATGGTGTTCTTTGGATGCAACTCAGCATTCTTTNATATATACAGTGGGGCAAAAAAGTATTTAGTCAGCCACCAATTGTGCAAGTTCTCCCACTTAAAAGATGAGAGAGGTCTCCAATTTTCATCATAGGTATACCTCAACTGTGAGAGACAAAATGAGAAAAAAAAAATCCAGACAATCACATTGTAGGATTTTTAAAGAACTTATTTGCAAATTATGGTGGAAAATAAGTATAAATCAATAACAAAAGTTCATCTCAGTACTTTGTTATATACCCTTTGTTGGCAATGACAGAGGTCAAACGTTTTCTGTAAGTCTTCACAAGGTTTTCACACACTGTTGCTGGTATTTTGGCCCATTCCTCCATGCAGAGCTCCTCTAGAGCAGTGATGTTTTGG
>LKNJ01000406.1:171147-193740 GCA_002120245.1 Maccullochella peelii
TTTGTACCTGTCCTTTTCAGTTGGTTCTCGTCGGTTCATTGTTCTTGTTCTTGTTCATGTGTCAACTTACCTGCCTGCCCTGCCTGCCAGCCTGCCTGCATCCCTGCTTGCCTGCCTGCTCGACTGCCTGTCTACCCACCTGCC
Organism: Maccullochella peelii; assembly: GCA_002120245.1. Classification (NCBI taxonomy): domain Eukaryota; kingdom Metazoa; phylum Chordata; class Actinopteri; order Centrarchiformes; family Percichthyidae; genus Maccullochella; species Maccullochella peelii. Next base: position 171,292 of record LKNJ01000406.1, read on the forward strand.
TGCCCTGCCTGCCCGCTCCCCAGCTTACCTGCCTGCCCGCTCCCCAGCTTACCTGCCTGCCCGCTCCCCAGCTTACCAACCTGCCTCTCTTCCTGCCTTTTCCCCAATAAAGAAACCCATTGTTACCTCCACCCGCTGTCTGCGCCTGGGTCCTTCCCTCACCCTAACACCCAATCCTCTTCTGGATCATCCAAATGCTCTCTAGCAAACTTCAGACGGGCCTGGACATGTACTGGCTTAAGCAGGGGGACACGTCTGGCACTGCAGGATTTGAGTCCCTGGCGGCGTAGTGTGTTACTGATGGTAGCCTTTGTTACTTTGGTCCCAGCTCTCTGCAGGTCATTCACTAGGTCCCCCCGTGTGGTTCTGGGATTTTTGCTCACCGTTCTCGTGATCATTTTGACCCCACGGGGTGAGATCTTGCGTGGAGCCCCAGATCGAGGGAGATTATCAGTGGTCTTGTATGTCTTCCATTTTCTAATAATTGCTCCCACAGTTGATTTCTTCACACCAAGCTGCTTACCTATTGCAGATTCAGTCTTCCCAGCCTGGTGCAGGTCTACAATTTTGTTTCTGGTGTCCTTTGACAGCTCTTTGGTCTTGGCCATAGTGGAGTTTGGAGTCTGACTGTTTGAGGTTGTGGACAGGTGTCTTTTATACTAATAACGAGTTCAAACAGGTGCCATTAATACAGGTAACGAGTGGAGGACAGAGGAGCCTCTTAAAGAAGAAGTTACAGGTCTGTGAGAGCCAGAAATCTTGCTTGTTTGTAGGTGACCAAATACTTATTTTACCGAGGAATTTACCAATTAATTCATTAAAAATCCTACAATGTGATTTCCTGGATTCTTTCCCCCCATTCTGTCTCTCATAGTTGAAGTNGCATTACAGAGACTCTCGTATGAACCACAGAGTAAACGCTGCCTGTTGAGCGTACGGACCTGATGACAGGCAGCAGCGGACCGAAGGTTTCCTCCTGCGTGCAGAGCATCTCCGTGGTCTTCCATTTTCTAATAATTGCTCCCACAGTTGATTTCTTCACACCAAGCTGCTTACCTATTGCAGATTCAGTCTTCCCAGCCTGGTGCAGGTCTACAATTTTGTTTCTGGTGTCCTTTGACAGCTCTTTGGTCTTGGCCATAGTGGAGTTTGGAGTCTGACTGTTTGAGGTTGTGGACAGGTGTCTTTTATACTAATAACGAGTTCAAACAGGTGCCATTAACACAGGTAACGAGTGGAGGATAGAGGAGCCTCTTAAAGAAGAAGTTACAGGTCTGTGAGAACCAGAAATCTTGCTTGTTTGCAGGTGACCAAATACTTATTTTACCGAGGAATTTACCAATTAATTCATAAAAAATCCTACAATGTGATTTCCTGGATTCTTTCCCCCCATTCTCTCTCTCATAGTTGAGGTATACCTATGATGAAAATTACAGGCCTCCCTCATCTTTTTAAGTGGGAGAACTTGCACAATTGGTGGCTGACTAAATACTTTTTTGCCCCACTGTACATACCTATACTATACATACTTAAACATATTTTCTCTATATAAAGCCTTCAGGTGTTTTGTTCCACTTCTACTCTTGATGTAGCAGTTCTGCTTGACTGTAAACAAAGTAGTGAGAAGGTGTTGCAAAACACTAGCAAAACCTGATACACAGGCTTTTTGTTTGCAGTGTCCTTTCTCCTGATTAGGAATAACTTTTATTTATGAATAGAAGTTATTAATAGCATGCAGACTCACATCACATCACATGTCACACAAAGCTGCTTGGGAAAGGTAAGTGAAATAATGGGGGTTTTGTAATAATGCATACTTCCAGGTGCAAATGCATGACCTCATTCTCAATCAAAGCCTCGTGCTATTTTAAAATTACTTACACAACAACTTCAGGCATGATCTGGTAATGAGGTGTTATGAGGTGAAGTTACAAACTGTCTTATAAGAACTCTGGTGGGAAAGTAATAGCCTTTTAGAAAACACCATTAAGACAGAGACAGACAAGGTTTCATCACAGTAAATATGTTGATGCATGTGTTGCAGCATGAAGTGACAGTATGATGTGAACATAAATTGACCCCTAGCTGACTACCTTCAGGAGCAGCTGGAAGCATTAAATAGTTAGCCGGAGACAGCCTCTTCATCCAACTCATGGAGCTAATGTTAGCATAATTTGGCAGCTAGCTACAGCTAATGAAATCTGTCACAGGCGTTGGTCATTTCAGCCAGCAAAATCAAAGGCAGAAATGAGAGGCATGCTTTTGTCTGAAATTAGGACCAATTGTTTCAAAGTTGTTTAAGTATTTTGAGTGGTAAATCTGCTTGACAGGCATAGCAACAGTATCTATGGGTGTTGGGGCTTAGCAAATAGTCAGTTGAGACTTGCTCTAATAGGTTTGAGGCTTGTCCTGGACATGTTGCGAATGACTTGAGACTTAAAATCAGCTGTGGCAACACATGGCACTTTGTGTAATCATACTGACTGGGACATATACAATCCCCTGTCTGTCTTTGTCTTTCTGTCTCTTTGTTGAGCTAGCAGTCTTTGTCTCATTCATTTGTACTCTCGCTCTCATTCTCTGTCTCTCTCTCTTTCTCTCTCTCTCTCTCTCTCTCTCTCTCTCTCTCTCACACACACACACACACACACACACACACACACACACACACACACACAAAGATAGGGCTAACAGTTGAGTACCAGGCTGCACTGACCTCTTGCTTTCTACCTCTGTCTGTCATAGACACATGCACATACAAACCAGACAGTGCCAGTCTCTCATTCTGCCAACGATAAAAGGGCCTTTATGCTTCAAGAATTTCTATATATTCTATTGCCAAGTAAAAGTAATGATCCCTTTAATCGCACAAACACATGTAGAGATAATCCTGCTAAACAGTGAAGTACATCAAGCTTTCTTTTGTGACTTTACAGGAACAACAAACTGAAATACCTCAAATGAATTGGTTAGTGAAAATTATGGACACACATCTTTTCTCTTAAGTAGGTCAAAACCTGCTTTCAATTGCATTTGATAATGGAGGTAGCAACTGATATCTTCTTGAAGAGTTGAAATACGCTTATTCACATTCCCACTTTCATACCTATCCCTTAAATATGAGAGCTCATTGTTGTCATTGTTTCTTGACAAATTTTGTGATGGCCCCCTGTGTAAAATTCAGATACAATAATCATTATAGCACTCAACGCTAAACAACCTGCTTTTTAAGGAAAACTTGAATAACTGAAGAGCATCTAGTCCTGACACACAGCTTGAGAAATCAGGACTCCTATGAGGCAAAATGGGTCAACAATTGATTCTTACATATTTAAATGTGTGTCTGCTCTGGACCCCTGCTGCAGCCATTAAACTCTTCTATAAGATGAGGACTGTAGTTGCACCAATTTATGGAGATTGGATGTTTCCGAAGGTGCTGTAAATGAAATTTGAATGATTCAGTCACCGCAGTAGGGCTTTGAAAAAAAGGTTGACAAAACTCCCCGGCAGTGAGGGAGACAGACTGCAAGCAAAATGAACCACACATGCACACAGACATGCACATGCATGACACTCAACCATGTAGAAATAAAATGCTTCTTTTTTCATGTGGTACATTTATTGAAACTGCTTTTGTTGTACTCAAAATCACTCCAATTTCAGCATCAAATGAAAATGACCTATTTTTTGACCTATCAAGCGCGCGCACACACACACACACACACACACACACACACACACACACTAGGGTTGAATGTTTTCTTGTGGTTTTAAAATACTTACTCCCCAGAAATACATTACTTTTTTTCCCTTGGAAACAGGAAATTGCAGATAATCAGAAAATGGTGCATACTCTCATTTTTTGCTGTCATTCTCACTATTTTTGCAACAGTGACTTGCATGTCTGGTTAAGCCACTTATTTTATAGCATTTCATAACGCATTTACATATTTTGCACTCTGCACATTTATTCTAACAAGATTTAGCTGCATAGGTTTACTGTAAGTTACTATTTTAGCATGAAAAGTAATTGGAAGAAGCTGTTGACTGAAGTTTATAGCCTATTTTGTTACCCTAATTACTACATTTCAAGGCCATACAGCATTTATGACAATTGTGGTTTGGACAATGTGGCTTTGTATTAGTATTAGTGCAAAATGTAATATACAGCACATGCACACACACACTGGTGCAGGCAGGCACACACATGCTGATAATGCTGGCTTCACGCAGTTATTTTCCTCAGTGAAAAGGAATGGATTTTGGGGCGAAATCCCAGTAAATTCTGGGATTTAAATCCCTCAACCATAAAGTATTTGCAAATACTTAGCTTTAACGTGACTTGATAAAAGTTTTGTTTTACCACTAACTTCCCTCACACCATTTCAGCGGACCTAATACACCCAACCCCACCCCACCCATGAGGGATTTCCAAGAGGTAAAAACAAACAGAGAATTATCTTTTGTGGTCTTTTGTCCCACAGGCAAGCCAAATTATTAAACTGCTGTTAAAACAAGTTAGAAACATGGCCAAACAAAGCCATTCCTAATGGGACTAGATCAAAGTAAGTAATTATCTTCTTTGGTTTTCTCTTTTTTTTCTTGTTCTTTTCTGTTTTAATCACTCTCCATGTTTAATCACATTTGTCTTCCTCTCCTCTCCTCTCCTCTCAGGCATACCCTTCTTCTATAATTACAGCTCAGAATCAAACCACCATGTCATATTTAACCTGATTCTCACCCCGCAGGGAGAGCGACCTCATTTACGTTAATTGCCTCCAATTTGGACTGTTACCAGGGGGCGTGAGAACATGTGTAGATATATTTGTTTGGCCCGAGAAGAATAATGAGTCTCTAACAGGCCTGTGGGGAGACATATGGATCCACAGAGCGAAGGACAAAATGAAAAGGTGAAGAATGAAAGTTTACAGTAAAAACAGGTGAAATCTGTCAAACCAGACATTAACCGAGAATGACAGAGTGGACTCTTTAGTGACACTATCTGGTAGAAGGATGTACTGCTCAATGACTTGCCGCCGATCTCCACACTTCACAATGCCACAACAGTTCAGAAGACGTCTATTTGATATGTTAAGTTCCTTTTATTACATTATACATACTTTGATTGACCCTTTATCACTACTGAAGGCATATCCCTGTCTAATATTACCCATATATCATCATATTTGTTACAATATTGTAGGAAAGACACAAGATTAAAAAACAATTCAAATGTTCACTAGCAACAGGATGTTCATGTATATAGTGGTATTGCACATCAACATAAGCAATGTGAAAACGTTTGCTCTCTTGAATCCAAGAACCAGGGGTGTGTAGCCAAGGTGAGCAGTCCCTTAATATAGGAATAAATGCCTGCACAATAGCAAAATCATTCATCACTACCACTTTAAATACATCATTCTACTAGAGTTAATTATTTCTTAAAAATTTCACATAAAAATATCAGCATGAACATCCAATATATAATGCAGTGTTCACCCAAGCATTATGTGTCAGCAAGACTTAGTCCACCAAGATGCACACACTCACACCGAAGCACAGAGAGAGCAGCGTGCAGTGTCACAGAGAAGGGAAATGACAGGTCCACTGTTGCAACAGGAGACAACACACAGACAACCACATATATACAGCACACACACTGAGTTACTGGCGTACCAGACAAAATTCATGAGTTGAGAGAAGCTGTCACATGCAGTGCAGAAGAAAAACGAAACTACCATATTTTAAAAGCAAAGCATTATCATAATGTTCCCTCCTGCAGTAAATTCTGCTGAGGTGATCTTGATGCTGCTTCTCTTGTTGAGTTTAGTTGTACTGAGAAGATGTTGGAGTGTTTATACATGTTAGAGAGTGACAGAGAGAGGCCTACTTTTCCAACCTGAGCTGAGTTTCGACATGTTCTCCAATCTGTTGTAACTCGTTAGGAAGGTCACACTTTGTCCTTTAACAGAAGATACAATCTGTCAGTTCTCTAACCTGCACTGACACACACACACACACACACACACACACACACGCCAACATGCACGTACATTTGCAGAAATGCAGGGACAGACTAGAAACTGTTCTGTTTAACATGCAGTAACACGTTTTCACATACACAGAGACAGAAAAATGGAGATAATACCATGACATTTAGCAAAAATTAGGAAATACGTAAGGTTAAAATAGACTGACAGATCTCACATATGCATTTATATAGTAAACTTTTTTTTTTTTGTGCACCATTAAAATCCACCCATCCAGAACTGATTGATGACAGCTGAAGTGCAGGAGAAGAGTCTGCATGATTGCATGTTTGATATGGAAGGTAGAACAGCACACACCAGGCCATGTCAGCAGCCTTTCTTTACATATATTCCCTCTACATATTCTTGGTTATACTTCACTCTGAAGCCTCCTCTTTTACAGGACCAGAAAACAGACCTGTACATGCATTCCCTTCACATGCACATATCCATTATAATACACAGAATCCACCGTTGGTATCATAATGTGAGTAAGGAGAGTGAGAGCAAACGGTACAGCACTTTAAACAACCTCCCTCTGTAAATGCAAATGAATAAACAGTATTTTGAACAGATCCGGGATAATGTTTCTTCACCAAAAAGGTCAAGTGGAAACAAATCTGAAAAGAAAATGTTCTCAAAATGATTTACTATCATCAGTGAGGCATGAAGATAGTATATTATAATATTTTATAATATGAGAGGAAATATAGCCAAAGGGAGGAAAAGCTGTGAGCAATTATTCAAACTAGATGTTTTTCAGGAGTGTTTGCTGATTTCTGAATTTAACATGAATTGGTTGAATTTCCTCACCACTTTAATTGAAAATAGTGCTTTCTTTCTGATGAGCAAGGGTGCTGTTTTGAGGAGGAGTGTATCCTGTTTTGATCCAGCAAACATAACTGCTAATGGTTGGCAGGCATTAGTGTTGGCATGACTTCAAGCCCCTATTCATTGGACAATAGCTTACAAACAATGCAAATTCTATCTTCTATCATAAAAAATCGCATGCCAACATGTCTTTAGAAACCATAAAATCCATCACAGAGTTCTGTGGAAGACAGAAAAACAAGTTGCACACAACAAAACGAGTTAAAGTTTAGATTGCAGAGTGTTTGATGGAATGAGAATTAAAACAAGGTGAGTGGGCCACTGAGAGAAAATGACAAAAAGGAGAAGAGCTCAGTGAGTAAAAGCTTACTTTAATAGACTCAAAAGCTATACATAACTTTTAGGTTTCATAGTGATTGCAACGCTGGAATAAGCTTCAGCTTCTTCTAGATTGCTCAAATACAATATAAGCCAATGATAGCTCATTCCTGAGTCAGCCAAAGCCAAATTAGCACTTTTACCAGCAAAGTGTGATTCACACTGATATGTTCTGGTCTGTTGAGCACATGGAAATTTCCACAGGAATAAATATCTATCATTTAGGAAGTTGTGATAAGGTTAAAGAACTAGTTCAACATTTTTGGAAACAGGCTTATTCGATTTCTTGCAGAGAGTCAGATGACAAGATTGATCTCAAGTCTCAAGTCTGTACGTTAAATATAAGGCTAGAGCAAGAAGCTGGTTAGCTTAGCTTAGCATAAAGACTGGAAAAAAGGGGAAACAGCTAGCCAGGCTCTGTCCAAAGGTAACAAAATCTGCATACACTTAATTTTTGTACAGATTAATATAACATGTTAAGTAGTGAGCTTTACTAGTACTGCTAGGTGGATTTTGTTACCTTTGGATTGAGCCAGGCTAGCTGTTTCCCCTTGTTTCCAGTCTTTGCACTAAGCTAAGCTAACTAGTTGCTGGCTATAGCATTATATTCACCAAACAAATGTGAGATCTATTGGTACCAATCTTCTCATGAAACTCTCAGCAAGAAGGCGAACAAAATGTTGAACTATTCCTTTTAAAAATTATTCTTCAATGTGAGTATAAGGAAATTAGTTGCACAATACAGCAGAGTGAGGTCAGGGTGTCTCCTACATGAGCCGAGAGAAATGTGGATTTGTCATGGTGTCTCTTGTCACCTCACTGAGGCCTCATGCTTTGCAGCTACTTTGAGAGAAGTCGCCCTCAGGTGTAACTGCTGTGTGTTCCACTTCTAGTATGCCTGAACTATGGGGCCCAAAATGTGTCGTTGCATCGCTTGCATTCAACCCAGGTACAGGTCAGGACAAAGAGAGAAAGAGAGAGAGAGGTGTGTCAAGGTGTGTGTGAGTGTACTAAAAATATATTGAGGCCAAACACTTGTTGTCAGTTGAAAACATCTACATGCCAAGCTGTTAATGCCACACACACAATCAACCTGGTGCTCTTATATGAATGGCCCTTATGAGTCCAATTTAATAAATAGAATAGGAAGTATTCAAATATACATTTACCAAAGCGAAAGTCTACCGAAGACATACAGTAATACATCCAATTTATTTTTAATTGCTTTGTGTAGTTTTTGGGCAAATACCACCTGTCCAGCCAGAAGTTTTATGTACAGTGAGACGTCTGTGATGTGTGAAATGTCAAACATATAACCTAAATCAAGCCTAATTTAAATAAAATCATTTCATTATGCATGACACATCCTCCATGAGTATACATATATATACATATATATGTATAAATATATAAATGAAACGAAATAATGTTTGTAGAGTGAATCTCTCAGTATGTCAACATATAGGCTGATAGGTTGGTATTTATGGAGACTTCCATCCATCCATTTTCTTCCGCTTATCTGGGGCCGGGTCACGGTGGCGACTTCACTGACAAAAAGAGAACATCAGAATCTCAAACACAGTTTGAAGTTAAAGTACAAACCATACAACAGTTGGTAGTTGTAAATGTACTGTATGCACATTTGATGCATTCAATTGTGTCTTTGTGTATGTTCCAAAAGTGTGTTCAATCCTGACCTGCTGTCATGTTGTTGCAAACTCACATTTAGTTTCACCGCCTTAAGCAAAGTGCAGGATAAACACAGGCAAAGGAGCACGCCACCACACACACACACACACCCACACACACACACACACACACACACACACACACACACACACACACACACACACACACACACTACACTCCCTTTCAGGTCAGGATTAAGGACCTAAATTGAATGATTTGCTCTGTACTGAAACACACCGCCTAATATTAACTTCCTGGTCATCATATGAAGATCCAAAACAACAAGTCCACAACCCTGTTAGTGTCCTCGTCTACTGGTTAACAAACGCAGGAGTATCTGAGAGTCGCATTTATGAAAACATCGATAGCAACTCTTTATCATTTCAGGAGTGTTTGCTGATTGTGTAGCAGAAATACTGAGCAAATGATCTTGCTATTATCAGTGGAAGCTTAGATAACAGCTATATTTGATAAGATACAGCAATGACTGTATATACAGCCCATAGGCCAGTGGTGACTTTTATGGCAATTTCACAACAATTACTTTTGTGAAAGAACATTTGCATGAGTATCTGGAGGAGGTGTGAAGTATGTTTTGTAATTAGTAAAGATACAAAGTTTTGTTAAACAAAAAAAGGCTATTGTGCGAGGTTAAGTGGGCCAGCTGCTAATGTAAAAGTCCTCACCATTTCAGGGAAAATGAGTCATTATTCTAAACAAAAAAAAAAGGATAATTACAAGTCTGCATTTTGAGGAAGAAATCTCAGGTTCTGTGCCACATAGTTATATTTAAAATGACTTTGGGACCCACTTTAATTTTGCCTAATGAAAAACCAATTAACTTTTTAAAATGAGATGTGAAACAGTTGAATGCCTGATAGGTCCAATGATGAACGGGTGGCAGTTAGGTCTCAGACCGGTTACTCTTTATGGAAATAGTTTGATTTATTCAAAGTTACTTCAGTGAGAAAATGTTATAGGAATGCACGATTCAGGGGATCCCTCTTTGGTGTGCGTTCATTTCAAGGGTGTTAGTCAGTTTGCATCCCTGCTGTGAAATACAAACAGAAAGACTCACAGAGAAAAATTAACAATAGTGTTTGTGTGTGATGAAGTGAGCAGGTTAAAACTATCATCCTGTTTTGATTATTCTTGCCAGAGTTGCTGCAGCTCAATATCAGGGTGTGTAGATCTGATAAACAGGCAGATTATTATGTGGTTACATTTTGATGTGCAGCCGTTGATAGGAACTGTCTTTAGCCTTTAGAACCAAAGCAAACAACAATAATAAATAAACTAAAATCAGCCCATTATGATCTCATTATACCTTTGTTTATTTCCTCCCTTTTGAAAATCTGTAGTACATCTGTAATGAACTAGAGTAATACAATGAAAGAATGAAGGCATGTGACACCAAATTACATTTTAGGACCCAAGTACATATGACTAAGAAATATTATAGGAGTACTATAGGGATTTTTCATGAAGTGAAGAGCTTGTATGACACTAAAAGTGATGAGGAGGGCGTCAGAGAGTGAGCAAGTGAAGACCACACACACACACACACACACTGAGAGAGAGAGAGACTCTACGAACACACAGTGCGTCAAACATGACCGAGACATATAATAAAAGCATGATGAACGACACGTGTCGGCTCTCACTGCAGCTGTTGACTTGCTCATAAAGCTGGAGTTTGCCTCTGGTTGCTAGTGTCAAGGTCGCCAGAATAAACAATAGCACTTCCGGTTTGACCTGTCAACATAAAGTTCTTATAAATTAACACGTTGGAGCATTTTTAGGAGCCCAATTTCACTCCTTTCATATGCAAAGTTAGTAAAGAACGTCAGCTGAGTTTGACTCTGTGTTATAGTGGCAATTTGTAGTAGTTAGGTAATTTAAGTATAGTAGAATTTGACACAACTGTACCCATTTTTTATATCCAAAAAAAGGCTAGGCTACTAGTCAGTGAATATATTCTTAATGTATTCGACAAGCTTTTATTGAAGAGTCTGTCTGACATATACAAGATTAATAGGCCAATATAGGTATGGCTTAAACGTTTAGGGAAACCTATATGTCAAATGTATATTTTAAACAAACATATTTAATTCATGACTTAAAATACCTCATAATTATGGCGAATGATTGCAGTTTCTTGGGTCAGCAAGGGATTTTAGTTTGTAATTGGATGAAAAATAAGTGGACTAAAACAAAAATACTACAAGTAGTTTCCCTTCTTTGCTCATTTGAGCCAAGACGACAAATTCTCTCTCTAGACATACAAACTAATGATAGAACCACTGATCAGATTAAACAAATGAGAACACCCTGACCAAAGTGACCAATTCCTAATGCAAAATATAAATCTTTTTCATTCTCAACACCCTTTACTCAACCCTAGTTGTTTTTCTAATATGCATAAAATGAAATATCCATTTCTTTGACAAAACGTATGCCACTGAGAGATTACAGCTGTTGTAGCAAACCTGAAAAAAAGTGAGAGATGTTTCCTCTCCTTCCGGATCGGACACAGCAGGGGTACATCTGGACCTCTGTCAGATCAAACAGACAGCTACTGTCTCTGCTGTCTGTTGTCTGCTGTCTCTACGAAATAATAACTCAGGACAAATAGGAGGTGTGGCAAATAGCGTGAGAGCTGCAGGGTGTACTCACAAACACTCATATAGCCTAAAAAATGGGATTATATATTCAACAATAGCTTTGTTCACTAGATCAAACACGCGTATGTTGGTTTATGTGATTAAATTTTTTGTCGTCCCACAGCACACACACACACACACACACACACACACACACACACACAGTGCTCATGAGTGTGTTTTGGGCGATGAATCAAAAACGTTTGTTTTATTTTGAAAGAACACTTCTTTTCCTGTATCATCCGGGTTAACGGTCGCTGGTTTGACGCGGCACGTCTGTGTGAAAGCCCTGCCGTCGCCTTGTCGAGTCATCGCCAGAGAAGAGCAGAGAGCAGAAGGAGCCGCCGACTGATGGCTTGAAAACGGGGAATCACAGTGGATTTATTGCACCACACAAGCCAAGAGGAGAGAAACAGCGGTCACAGGAGCGGGCTGGGTGTTGATAGAGCTGAGGATATAGCGTCTTTGAGTGAGGCTGTTGCCTTTTTGGCAGCGGTTGCAGACCCGGACACAGACAACACAGAGACAGACAGAGAGAAGTACCAGAGCCGCCGCGACACCGGCGAGCGAACTTGGCTTCTCTGCCCTGTGGGAGGTGTCAGTCTGTCGGCTGTGGCTCGCTGAACATACCGCTCACCGCGTCGCTGCTCGGACCCTTTTTTAGAGGGATAACGTTGTAGCTAAGTTATGTTTCTGTAAATAGCTTCTTTTTTGGGGGGTTTTCAGCAACCAACTGTGGCTTTAATGTGACGCACTATACTGACAAATTTGAGCTGTGTGTGTCGGAGCGGACCTCCACTGCAGAGGAGTTAAAGGCTTTTAAATCAAGTTTTTTCCTTCATTTTTTCTACGGTACCACCACAACCCACACCGATGTAATAGGTAACGGTACATTTTTTTTGTTTTATTACAATGCTTTATCCAAATCGCGACTGGTTGTAGCGTGTGTCTTGTTTTTGCCTGTAGGCAAAGTTAGCTGCATTGCCTCGTTTTTTTGAGTTCCTCAACAGGCAGCAGTGGACCCTTCACTGCACGGTTTGCTGCTCACAGTTTGTCTGCAAAGCTGACTGTTCAGGACGTTTAGCATTGGCTTGCATCCTTTCCAGCCCAGTTAGTAACTTGAACACCGTTTTTTTTTTTGCCGTGCAAGATTAATAGAATTAACTTAAAGGTACAGTTTAATGTTAACCTATATCAATAATAAGCCCTTTAACTTAGTTAAGTATAGCCAACGACTCTCATGCCGTTTTCCTGTACTTTAATTGCTCCTGTACTCATTTTAACAGGATGCACTTTTTTTCCATTAGGTTTTAAAGAGCTGATCTTAACGAATGGAATTAGCTTAATTGTTGGCATGGACTGGAGTTGATGTTACGGATAACAAATGCTCTAAATTTTAATAATACTCTTTCTTACTACTACTTGAGTAAGAGTACTTAATACTTAATCCTATATCGCGTCTATACTACCCTCTACTTTTGTTTAAAATAAGTTAAACCATCGAATTTTGGCCATGCTTGAATGTTTATATGTGCATTGTATTTGGCAGGACAGCTCAGCGTGTGTGTGTGTGTGTGTGTGTGTNTATATATATATATATATATAGTTGCAATACATTTGAACATTTTGACTAATTTCAGTTATAAAAGGACAATTCTGATTGGTCCAAGCAGCCCACCTGTGATAATCATGTATAAATACTTACCTGTCACTCGAAAATCCATTAATATTTATGTTAATTGACATATTGATGTTGCACACTTTACCTTTTAAAAAGTGGCACAGGCTATTATTGCTGTTATTATAAATTTGAAACTGTTTTATTTCCTTGTTGCCCTAACAACACCCCCTAGCTGTTGTGAGATCACTGTAAAAACATCTTCTCATGGCTAATTTCTTAAATAAGATAATAATTGTATTGTGGTTTAGATGATACACACCCAGCCATACACATCAGTGAGAATAGCTGTCTCATACTTAAGTCATCAGTCTAGTCTCTTCGATCAGTGTCATCGTATCATCTCATGTATTACCTAATGTAGGGCTATTCACTACAGGCTACACCTGCACCAGACCCTGAGACATCTGGTTGAGTATGACTTCTCTAAATCTCTAGGGCAGCCAGGTGCCATTAGATGCAAAATACTCCCTAGGCTCCATAATCTGAGGGATTATTTTATGCAAAATTTAAAACCTATTCATAACATATAATTATACAAATAAAATGGCAAATAAAGCTGCACAGGACAGATTTTTATTTAAGAAAAGGTAGAAACAAGCAATCAGCTTCTACCTGGTGGCCTTAAGGCACATACCCACTATGACCTCTTCCATGCTAATCCTGCACCCACTTCCCTTAACTGAGACAATGTACAGTAGCCTGTGGGGCCAAATGAATCTCTGGAAACAATCAGGACAAATTTAACTTAAATTTCAAAGTATCTTCTGAATAATAGCATATTGCATATTCTATGTGTTGCAGAGAAACCTGTTTATTAAAAATAATTGGCTTTCTGGCAGACTTTGTAGCCTTTGTTTTGCTATGAAGTGGCCGTACGCCATCTGGGTTGACAAATGTGAAAGCAGTTTTTGCCATTTACTGTCTGATACACTTAGAGTGTGTGCAAAGCCGCCTAATGCAGTTTAAATCCCTATTCATAGGGGACAGATTTAATTGAAGAAACTCTATAGATGACTTAACAAAATTGTGACAATTCTGCATGTTTCTTTGTCAGTAAGACTGGTAAAAACTTGTTATGGGTAGTTTTAAACATGAATGAATTTGGTGTGTGATTTCTAACATCACACACCAAAGCAGCTGCTGTTCCTCTGTGCCAGTGCCACTATGATAACAGAGTAGAAGTTATCTGAGGGATGTTATGTGAAGTGTATTTCTTACCACTTACTAAATTTTCTGTAATGCGATATGCAGAGTAATGTACTTGTACACTGTCCTCGGATATGTATTTAGTTTCTGTGCTGTGGCTCTATCTCTGTTACTCTGAGTGCCCCCTGAATTGCCACAGAGTAGCCTAACCTTGAGGTCAGCCAGGCTGTGGTGACTTTGGGCTAAATTTGGAACATGGAGCAATTAGGCACACACTCTACTGCATCACTCCACTGCATTAACTACACAGGAGGGAAAGATTGGGGTGGGATGCAGATCTCTTGCTTGTTAATAAGCTTGAGTTGGAGATTAAAGATCGTGCCGTGCTCAACCCAAGTTCACTGATAAATCCCAAACCAGGAGCCTGGCTGAATCCTCTTAACAGCAAAATCTGGAATAATGAATTACTGAAGACAATGCTTTAATGAACGTGAATATTAACTTTTTGGTGCATGAAACCCTACTTTTTCTTGTATTGGTCTAGTTTAACTATTTTACCATCCAAACTGTTTAGGAAAATAACATCCAAGTGAGGGTTTGATCCCTGCCTAGTGGTTGGAGGAGCTGACAGATTTGTCAAGTGCAACCAAAATTCTGGCAGCATTTGGCTGGTGTTCATTTCCCACCCTGCCTCTGTCACTCATACCACTCATCACTGGCCAAATGGTGGTCAAATGTTAGGGTATCTGGCAGCTTGTATGGTCTACCAGCCACTTTGGCAGTGAACCAAGTATCATTTGGGGGTCCCTTGAATTTGGTTGGGTCAAGTAAAAGCAGATGGTGAATTTTGTCAGATGTATAAAGAAAATATAGTTTCATTTTACAGCTCTCTTCCTTGTCTTTTTTTTTTTTTTAATTTCCAGTGACAAGGGCCGAAGCAGACCAAGCTGGGCCAGGCTAGGCCAGGCTAGGCCTACCTAGCCTTCTGTCTGGCTTTACCAGACGGGCCAGCGACCTCTACAGGGAGTCCTATCTTCAACAGGCAGTGGAGGCTTCAGCCTGTTCTTAAGCAGATTTCACCAGACCTATCAAGTTGAGCTGTAACGGATTGGATTCCAGTCATATTTTGTCTCATCAGCCTTTGGGAGGCCATACTGGTCTGTTAGATCTCCAGTCCTTCCATGTCGTGGTCATCCCTCTCTGGATGTTGGTGTCAAGATGGATTCAGGTGTTAATTTGACTGTTGTCATCTCATTGCAGTGCTTGCACCCCCCCTTCTTTGACTGCCATTTGTCCCTTCCCTCCCCAGTCTTTAAGAGAAAGTCCCAAACTCTCTCTTGGGGCTTCCCTGAGCCCTGTACAGAAGGGCCTTGTAGGAATTGTTGGTTGTATTGTTAAAACAGTTTCAAAGAGGAAGTAGAGTTAATAAATCCTTGCTAAAAAAAACTATAGACCACAATGAAAACTGCTGCATTCAGTTGATTTGATTGATTGATATTCTGTAACCCATCCCCTTTGTTTTTCCTGGAGTTTGATCAGAGGTTGGAGGGCTTTTTATTTGAAAAACGAAGATTGCTAGTTGAGACCTGTGCCTGCATACACACAGTTTCCACATAGGTTGGTCTGATTACTCACATAAACTAATTCCTTATTTATATGTAGAGAATTTCTCTTTTGTGGTCTCAGCCTAAGGGAGCAATGTCTGAAAGCAATAGCAGCAGCAAAGCGGTGAAATTCATTGCCCCGGCCCCCCCCCCTCCCTCTGCCTCTCCCTGTCCATCACCCCAGACCCCCCACAAAAATGTGAACGGTGCTGCCAGTTCAGACACGCACGTGGTGGAGAAACTCAGTGGACACCCTGACGTCCAGCGTCGGCGCCACACGATGGATAGAGACTCTAAAACGGCCGAGCACCGTTTCTTCCGCCGGAGTGTCATTTGTGACTCCAATGCCACAGCTTTGGACCTGCCCAGCAAAGCAGCCATGATACTCACCTCACCTCCAGACTGTGAAGGGCCTTCCTCTCTCTTCTCTCGACAGCCCCCTGGTCCTGGACCTGGGGTACAAGATGCTAAAGGCGGGGAGGTCCCAAGAGGTCCCTATGTGCAAAGCTCGACCCTTCAGCCTGGTCTTGGGCTTGTTGGCACAGTTGCGGAGGGGCACATAGAAAATGCTGAGGAAGATTTAGTTGTGGGTAGTGTCACGGTTGCTGTTCCAAGCATTAGCAGTGTTGAACATAGTGCAGATAGGGCAGTAAAAAAGCCCAGCCCGACAGAATTGGATGTTACCAACAAAACAGTTGGCAAACAGCCTGATGTCATATTGTATCCTAGAGGGTCAGAGGACACACAACAGGCGGCAAAAGATGGAAAAGTGATAGAACGTTTAGGCGAGGGTAGCGTTAGTAGTCCGACCGAGGAGAAAGAGAGGGAGACGGAGGAGGAGAAGGAGCTAGCGAAAGCACGGGCAGAGCAGAGGGAGGCTGAGAAACGAGTACAAGAGGATATAGAGGAGGTGGAGACAAAAGCTGTGGGGACTTCACCAGATGGACGCTTCCTGAAATTTGACATAGAGATCGGAAGAGGGTCCTTTAAGACTGTGTACAAGGGACTGGATACAGAGACTACTGTGGAAGTGGCGTGGTGTGAACTCCAGGTGAGTCCAGACTCATAAAACTGTCACCTCTTCAGTGTCTGTGCTCTTTCTCTTCTTGTGTCATTTTGTGGTTCAGGTGTCTAAATTCCATCCAGGTGCTGAATTAAAACCCTCCCTTTTGCTATTTTTTGCATGTCCTCTTTATACCTTGAGATCTTGAGATTATTGATATGTGAGAACTTCCTGCTCACCCAGAAGCTTTCCTGTTTAAATGTTGACAAAATGAGATCACAATCTGATTGATATTGAGATACTGGTGCAGATTACATCCGGGCTAAAACTACATGCGTTTTTGATGTTTTGTTTTTTGCTGCATTTTAGATAAAGCATGACTAGTCTAGAAGGGCCACAGTCCTACCAGCAAGCAGCAAAGTGCAACAGTGGGGAAACATTTTATTCAGATTCTGATTTATTCAGGATGTTTGTGTGTTCTTTAAAGCTGCAACAATCTGTTTTCCGAAGATGCAAAAAACTGTTGTTTTCCCCCATGAATGATGGATTCCATCTCTTGAAAATATTTGGTTGACTGGTTATTAATTTTTTTTATTATATTGATCTATACCTGTAGCAGCTCCTTGGGCCAAAATTGTATTTGTGACATGTTGAAACACAGTTGTGAGAAGTAGAATTTCAGTTCTAGTTTTGTCTTTGCCTTGGTCACACTGATTTTGCATGACTTGAAAGAAAAATCTGACAAATGGAGGTTTCCTGTCATTGTATAGCTCAGGCACTTCTTTTCCTGTGAGTCATGCTTTTGTTTTTTCATTGCTGCATCCCTGCTCAGGGTCTCTGGTATTAACGGTTAATTTCTTTTAAAAATGTGTGTGAACGGATGCTGCGGTGCTTCAGATTACCGCCACCACAGGTTCCATAAATTAGTATTTAATGAGGAAGAGGATGACGAGCAAGCCTAAAGTGTAAATGCTTGGTTTGATTTCCTGATTGCTGTGTCAATTTGATCTGCTGTCAAATGTCATAAACTGGCCTGTTTGATATTTGTAGAATGTAGGATGAATTTTTAGGACAGCATTATTTATATTATACGACTACATACTTCCTTGTTGAAATCCCCAGACTGTGTGGCAAGTTCAGGCCACTGAAAGTGAATGAGTAACACCGTTGCATCTCTCACCTACTTGTCCCCATTACAGTGCCCTTGAGCAGGACAGATGACTTCCTTGCTGCTCCAGTATATATATATATTTCTCTGTGGCTATAACAAGACTGGTCGCACTAGGCAGCTCCCAATCCGCTTTCATTCTCAGTCTGTCTGTAGATGCAAAAAAGGTTAACAAAAAAGCCTGCGTCCTGTACAAAGTGGCAAACAGTTCACCACAGGATGCGGTTGCTACATTATGGTGCACTGATGCAACTTCTGCAGTGACTGTGTGTGTGTGTGTGTGTGTGTTGGAAAGGGTGAGAGACAGAAAGTGTGAAAAAGAGACATGTAGAGGAGTTATATGTGTGTTGGCGGGAGAGGTGAGGCTGACAGAAAGTGGGGGGGGAAAAGTAGTCTCTTTGCAGTTCCTCTTGTTGACAAGTAGGCACAGAGACAGAGGTGCTGTTCAGTAGTTGGAGATGTAGAATAACAGTCTCAGCTGGTCATATGACCTTCAGGGCACTGAGTGAGCTGAGGTTTTAGCGGAAGAAGAAAACAGTGACATGGACTCACGTGGAACTACTTCCCTGATGAACCATTTGTTCAGTGTGCCAGAGAAACAAATGTACAAGATTAAAAATGTTACTTTTTACCTGTTGTTCTGCAGTATGACAGGAAATATCAGGGAGAGGGGATGACATAATTAGCTACATACTGAGAGTCATTTGTAATACGAAAAAGAAAAAAATTTCTTTTTTTTCCCTTATGAATATAAAGGTGTGGGTAGCCTAGGCTAGTTTTTGTGATCTGCTCCATCTTTTCAACATGCTGCTCCGCTCTCTTCTATGACTGACCAGAAAAGTCAAGTCTACAAGGTCAGACTGTGTAATTAAACGTTTTCGACACGTGTTTATATTCCTCGGTGTACGGTTATTTCCTGTGGGAGTGCGCGGTTGTTTTTCCTGTCATTTCCATCACAAGATGCTCCTCGAGTCTCCTTGAATCCCAGGAGCTATTTATCAGAAAACAAACGTCTAGCCTCTGTTAAGCTTTCTCCCTCTGTCACACATGCCTTCAATGTTAAATTTGGTTCAATAATCAGAATAAACTGGCTGATACATCACTTGCTTTAATACAAGTGTGTTATTTAATATACCCTGGATTACTGGAATGAAAATTTCCATCAACCATTATATACTGCATGTGTTATGTAAGGGTATTGAAGGCCTGTGGTGACAAGACTATATGCATGCAGAGACAAGTACTTTTCTACAGAGCCTGGCTGTAATCCTGTGTGTGTCAAAGATGACTGAGCAACTGCTGACATGTGGCAGAATGGTGGGAGTAAAGTTACACATGCACACACACACGCGCACGTGACAACCAATCACATTCGCTCACTGGGTGGGCACAGCAACTGGAGATCTGTGGGAGTCAGGATCATCTGGAACTTGTCGGGTTTTCTGCATGTGCAAGATGTGTGTGTGTGTGTGTGTGTGTGTGTGTGTGTGTGTGTGTGTGTGTGAGAGAGTGTCTTTCCATCCCTTTAACTCATATGCATATGTAACTGACCTGCGCTTGTTTAAATTCTAGTGTCTGTTTGTGTGTGTGTGTGTTTCAGAGATAGATTTGAGGGGGTTGTGTCTTTAAAGTCTTTGGCATCTTATCCAAAGCAGGTTAACTTCTGTCCCCAGGAGAATCCATAGATGTATGGAAACAAAGGAAGAGGAGGAGGAGGGAGATAGAGCAGATAGTTTGCTTAAGCTTTAGTGAAGAAATAGATTGGTGAATAGATAGAGGGAGTGGAGAGAAAGAGGAGGAAGGTCACAGTATCTTATCTTAAGGTGCCTTGCTAGACTGAAAGGTAGATGATGGATGGGAAAGAGGAGGCTGATGCAGTTCTCCTGGAATAAGAGAAATGTTTGGGATCAGTTTTAATCTTGAGTTACTAGAAATAGCTTTAAATGAAGTCGGCATTAACCACAGTGTTAATGATTTCTATTTTAAATTACTTGAAAGCTCTCAGTTAGGAGGGAAAATAGAGGGCGTGATGCTGGCAGATTTTGGTGAGTGTTATAGTCTCAGAGGCAGGTAATCTGTATCTTTGTGGCTCATGAAATGGTGAAAGTGGTGAATGAAATTTCAGGCGAAACCATAATCCCAAAATTCATGCAATAAAATAATGTAGTTATACATAAGGGAAATCAAATCTAAGAATTTGCTACGTTTTTGTTTTATATCACTCTAAATTGAATATCTTTGGGTTTGGGACTGGTCGGTCAGACAAAATTGGCAATTTCATCTGTGGCTTGTAGGGAAAGGTATTTTTCGGTCTTAAAGAGTAGCACTTGAGGACCACAGTGACCTGTTAAAAAAACAACTTCAACTAAGTGACAACAGATTTGGATACACGCTCCATGAAACTGAGAGAAAGTTAAGAGAGGGATTCAACTACAAGGCAGTAAAGAGAGAGAGAGAGAGAAAAAAAGGGGCAAGATAGAGAGAGAAATTAAGTCCTATAAGAAGGGAGGGAGGAGGGGTAAAGGTCAAAGTTCAGCCCTGTTGTGTCCAAAGCAAACACTAGGAGCCTGTCCAGTGTTCAACTACCTTTGATAGAGGGGATAGAGTATGACAGAGATGTGAAGAGCAAAAGGATGGAGTCAATTGCAAAAGCAGAAAATTTCAGTTTTGGAGAACCTTTGGAGGACAGGTGGTCAGAGGATGAAGGCAGCGGGAAAGATCGGGCGCAGGAGTTTAAGGAAGAGGGAGGTGATCATTGAGGGAATTTAGTGAGAGAATAGAGTAATGGGAAACATGGGGAGGAGGGAAGGAGGAAAAAGTGGGAGAGAAAAGACAAAGGAAACGAAAAGGGAGGAGGAGGAGGGAGAGGAGCATAGAAACTGATTACGAAAAGAAGAGGGATCCCGTGTGTGTGTGTGTGTGTGTGTGTGTGTGTGTGTGTGCATGACCTTAGGCTCTTAGCTCCACTGGCTCTCAAAGACCTTGAAATTTGTCTCTCAACAGCAATACAAGGCAGATTAGCCCCCTCCCCAAACACACGTCAAGGACACACACACACACACACACACACACACACACACCACACACGCACTTACTTCAAGGCTCTACTTCAATAACGGTCATTCAATTAGTGCCATAAGAAGAAAACTGGCCAATGGGCTCAGACAGCTCCATTGGCATGTAAAAGTATTGCACCAGTGCAGAATAGTTGTCTTTCTTCATTGAAATTTGTCACGTATATACACACACATCATAAGTAGATTTTATTTTTATATTACTATTTCATACTTTTTGCAAACTGCTGTCATATAGTACTACAGTGACATAGACCAAATGAATCACATCTAACAAGGCTAATAAATATGGCTCACAGTGTCCAATTTTAGCATTGCGGCAATTTGTTTATAGCGATGACCCATTTTAACCCGGTACTGGCCTGAAATCTGTCCACGTGTTGGTAAAAGGCCAGAGGGAGGGAGAAAAGATCATGTTGGAGGCAGGGAGGCACAAAATAAGGCAGAGCAGGAGGATGGAAGAGGATACTGAGATGTTTGTCAAGATTGTTTATCAGGCATTTAAGGAGTGTTATGTCCCAAAGGCGGTTTCACTGAACAATGGATTATCTGTTGCACTTAATCTCTGTGCAGTTTACAAGGCTTGACAAGCAAGTATCTGTATACATATTTATTAGAAACGATATTTGACATATTACAGGCATAAACCACCCTGTTGCACAGTTTCTATGGTCAAATGACACTGTTGGAATTGGTGAAATTTTACATGTAAATATTTTGAGTTGAAGATGATATATACTAGTACACATGTATAAAAGAGAGTGGGAGCTGCATCCTGTATTGAACTGAAAGATAAATATGCCTAGATTACTCCAGGGCAGCAGAGCTGAGGTGAAACGGTTCGACTTTCCAGAGGTTCAGATTTCCCTGACAAAACAGCAAACTGCAGCTGTGTCAAGCCTTCGGCAAAGGCTGCTTCACTGCTGATTGATTCTGAAGTGGCTATAAAGTAGTATTTGCCACCCCCAAAAAAGGAATGGAAACTGGTTTTGCCGTTTAAAAATGTTCTCGTAAATGTTTTAATTGCTGGCTACACATAATTTACTCGGTTCCTTTTCCTTATTAGCTATGAAGCTAATGCCTATGTGCATGTAAATGTAGGCTAAGCCTGTATATGAGTTCATGTGTTTATGCAGGGGGGTGTGGTTGGTTGTGTGTGTGTGTGTGTGTGTGTGTGTGTGTT
>LKNJ01000406.1:193752-209121 GCA_002120245.1 Maccullochella peelii
AACTAGCTTTGGGGATTGTTAACTTATTCATTTGGCTGAGCCTAGCTCAGCTGTTTAATAATAAAAAACAAAGTGGAAATGTTTTTTTTTAACAGCAGGATATTTCCTTTGTTTTAATTTGATGGACAGACAGATGGTTTTGTGGTGAGTAGTTAAAGAACCACCTGAAAAGACAATTTATAGCTGGAATGAGCATTTTCTCAGCTCTAGTCAGGATGGAAAGTCCCCACCAGTCACTAGGCAGTTGTTGGTAAATGGCTTGTAGGTCCGTGCAGATCGCCTGTCAATCATCATGATAACATCACTCACAAAGCTGTTGTTCTTCTCTGTTAAATCCAGCTGCGAAACAGGCAAATGTCACATCTCAGCTTCAGTCACCATAGCCAAACAAGTTTGTGTCCTGCCATGTAAACTGCAGGGATGAAGGGTATCCAAGAGAATATTTAGGACTTTGTGCAATGTGACAGTGCAGTTACCTCTAATAGCTGAACGTTTTACACACACCGGCATTCCAGCAGGTCAAACCCTGACACACACTCGTGCATAAACACACACAGCAAGATGTGTAGTTCAGATATGTAAAGACCCTAAAGCCCAGCCAGTTGGCTTTATGAGTGATAAAACTGGAAAGTGCCGGTGGGCTGAAGTCGCCCAGTCTTCAGCTCTGATATCGGATAATCTGGAGAAGACAGAGGATAAGAAGATGGCCTCTTGCTTTGTCTTTGTCCAGTCTCAGTTCATGCTCAAGCTCTGTCTCACCCCCTCTGTCTTTCTCTGCCAGTGTCAGTAACCCAGCTGTGAGCAACAAAGGAAGGGAGACAGAGAAGCTGTCACTTCCTCATATGCAAACCCTGTGCCTCCTTCCGTGTAATGTGTGACTGTGTGTTCACCAGAGTTTCCCCTAATGTTGTGCAGTAAGGTCAGGCCACCCTGCCTTCAACAATTTCATTAGTATCGATTTCAGTGGAGGGCTAAAGTGTCACGTGACTTAAGTGCTGTTTCAGGTTGTGTTGTTAGTGTTCAAACCTTCAAATAGCTCCAAGTGTGATAAACAAGATGATGTTTTAAAGTAGCATACAGTGTGCACAGTCATTCAAATATAGTTAAAAATACTGCATGGAGTCTGGACCTTCCACCCATGGGAGTGAAGCATTTTATCATGCACACATAAATCTCACTTGATGGCTTTGAGGCCTTGGATATGTGTGCTAACAGTTTAGTTATGTGTGTGTGACTGTGTGTGCACTCACACACAGTCACACACATTACTGACCTTTCTCCCTCCCACGCTCGGTGTTTATTTAGAAAAAATAAGAAGTGTAATCCTGAACCCAGACTTTTGAATGTGTCTGCGTGTGTGAGTTTGTGTGTGTATTTGTGCAAGTCGGGGAGATGAAGATGCTGAGAGAGAGGGAGAGACTGAAAGATGCTTTAGAAACTGCTGAGGGTGTGTGGGGTTACATCACATTGAATGTATCAGTATGTGTATGTGTTGATACTGTACTTTATGATAATTGCAGTGTGGCTTAATTGGAGACTGTGTGTGTTGTTGACTCATGGAAAGGCAATGTGTACTTACAGTTGATGTAGGGTGTGTGTGTGTGTTAAGGGGTGAATTGGGGACAGTAAATGCATCATGCAGATGTTAGATTACTTGCACAGTTTGACGTGATGACATAGCTTATGCTCTCTCTTTGTTTTTCTCTCACGCGTTCTCGCCTTTTTTCTTCCCGCCCCGGCTTTGCTCCTTCCAATCAGATTCACTCCTCCCTCTCTTTATCTCCTCTGTCTATTCCTGCTTTTCTCATTATTTCCCTTCTCTCATCCATTTCCCTCTTCATCCTAATCCCTTCACTCTGATATCAATCTCCTTCCCTCCTTAAATCCCACACGTTAAAGGGAGGAGTGACTTTCTTTTTGTCTGATTCCTCACTCATTCTTTCCATCATTGATCTTTCTGTAATCTTCACTATATTATAATATTATCAAGGCATCTCTGATCTGCTAGACACTACATTGCTGAGAGAGATGGAGCCGCAGAAACATTGTATATTGTGTGTGTAGAAATACAGGTCCTGCATTATTACAACATTATATTCAGCATTGTCCTCAAGGGAGCCCTGAATATCTACTGCAACCCAAATTCAACTCCACACACACGCACACGCACACACACAGTAGCCTGACTAAATGCAAGTGTGTGTGCCTGATTAGCAAAAAGAGGGTTATTGTTTTTCCACATTTTGTTTTTTTTGCCAGGAAACTGCAAAACAATACTGACATTGTGGGAATAATCACTTCCTGGAAATTCAGAGCTGCGATTGGCCGACAGCTGCAGATCAGAGGCAGGGGATTGGGTCATGTTGTTCTGAGCCTGAAATTACAAATCTGGGGTCAGATGGACAGCTTCTACTTCTTCCTCAGACAGACTGAAGCTACAGTGGATGCAGCAAACAAAACCTGAGACACCGTATCATACCCCGAAAATGTCACTATTTAGTTTCAAACTGTAATTCAGCATGACCTACACTGAGACAGCAGGTCCTTAAGGATACTTTATCTTCTTTGGTTTAATTGGTAGGAATTCTGTGTCTGGTTAGAGCGCTTATGCACCAGCCCACATCCTCCTCCTCAAGATGCTCAAGGTTTTGCAGCTGAAGCCATAAGACAGAAGGCAATAGGGATAAGATAAGCACGGTTTGGGTTTGGCTGGCTATTTGGCTATCTCGGGTGCTTTTCATAAAGTTGATGTGCTTGTCAGTGTCACTTTTCATGAACCG
This sequence comes from Maccullochella peelii, assembly GCA_002120245.1. Classification (NCBI taxonomy): domain Eukaryota; kingdom Metazoa; phylum Chordata; class Actinopteri; order Centrarchiformes; family Percichthyidae; genus Maccullochella; species Maccullochella peelii. The sequence goes on from LKNJ01000406.1 coordinate 196,533, forward strand.
ACCAATCACAGCCTGGATGGGGCGGGACAATAAACAAAGGTTGACCTGCTACAGCAAACTTTGGAAATGTTGAACTTATTGTTATGCATGAATGGTTCTGATTATTTACAAGTTAGTACTTAGCATTACTTGGCACAATGTAGACCATTTTTCTTGCACACAGATTTAATGAAGGAACAAAACATACAAAAATTATAAATGTTGGTTATGTATTTCTTAAACTGCTGTATTGTCCAACTGGAAATAATATGATACTAGTGGTAGGTTATATGTCTATAGTATACTATTTTATGAAATTATAATGAATATACTAACATTATATAATTAATATATTTATATTATACTAACAAGATATTATTTTAATCCATTATACTTTTTTTTGATGTTATAATAGTATACTAAAACACAAATTTATACTAGTTACTCATCCAGGTTGTGGATGATGCATCTGCAGTGGACAGATGTAGATCTAGCCAGTGCCATTGCGCCAGTGTGTGCGCCTTCTAGCCAGCCTCCTCCTAAGAGCAACACATTCCCCTTGTTCAGTTTTACATCTATTTTACTAAAGGTATTGTTATAAATATTGTTCAGTGTTTACATAAAGTGTGGTGTGGGTGTGCTGGTGTACTGTGTTTCCCACGTTCCACAAGCCGCAATGTGCCAATTACAGTAGAGTTTTCTGATGAGCGTTTTCACTCTTTCACTAGATAGGGTCTTCCACTTCCATAGTCCGTCACTTGTTTTCACATCATAAGCGCACACAAGGAGCAGGAGCATGCGCTAACGCACAAAGCCAGCCTTGGAAATTAGCTGGGGGCAAGGCCAAAAATGCCCCCAGAAATCTCAGATTTGCCCTTAAAAACTGTGATCAAGGGGCAAGAATGGCCCCCACGATTTCGAATTTACCCGTTTAGGATTATCCTAATCATACATTAAACCATTTTATTTTCATTCAATTAATTTAATTTCCATTTCTGTCTCTAACACACACTCGCACAAACAGTGCTGTCACACTGCTGTTACGATAGGCTACCTGACCGTCAGAGGCCAGGCGGTGCTGCACCTGCAGTGAAGTTGGGTGCTGCGACGGACCGGTACCTCATTAACAAAACCTTCAATTGTTACCGAAGAAAGCAATCCTAGGACGCCACCCCTAGCAAATAACGCCAGGTTCAGACAGGAGACGGGCGCGCTGCGAAGCGCTGCCCGCTTCAGCAGACTTGAGTCCGCGCTGTGGAGCTCCGTGGCCGGCTTGCTCTCTGCCGAGTTTCGGCGTCTGTTCTGTTTTCTCCGAATCTGGCAAGAAAACATGACAATCTATTATAAACGATAATAATGATAGGCCTATATATGATATAAATGATCTGATTCTGATAAATTATAAAATCCTGCTTGCCAACCCTTTTGATTTTCCTGCCCCTCTCTCACTGTTCTCCTGGAGTTTCAATTCCCCTGATTTTTCCCCCGATGAAATTTCAAGATCTCCCCAGCCACTATATTTATTAGAAATGGTATCACTGCTTTTTTGTGATGATTGCACACTTCTCTTTGGAACAGCAGTAGTAGCTATGCTTTTTATTTACTCATGCACAACGTGGTGATTACTGTAACCTTAATGTGGGCTAATTTCACATTAAAAACAGCAACTTTATGCTCTAATTACCTTGTTTTTTAAAGTGCCCCCAAACTTTTGGAAATGCCCCAATTTTTTAGACAGTGGTGGCAAAAGTTGCCCCCCAAATATTTTTTTTAAATTTCATACACTGACATATGCACATGCAGTATAAATATGTATGTAATACATTGTTACACATTGTCGCTGTGTTACTTGAAAATTTTTTACTGTTCTCCTAAATTTCTTTATGTGCTTCTAATTCTTTCATTTAGGCGCACATGTACTCCTTGGGAAAATAATTAGCACAGAGCCCTGAACACTGCTCCTTGAGCTGCAGTAATGATGATGCATCAGTAAAAACAAAGAGTAGGCTACATTTAGATTCCACTTCCGAGTATACAAAGTCAGTTTTGAGAAATATTGTCATCGGTCAATATCCACTCAAAGTATTTTATGTCTGGGTTTCTCAGTCTGTTGCCTCCATTTCACTTTCATCTCCCTCCAGTACATCAGTTTCTCTCTAACATTTATTGCATGCAAGAGGGATCTCTCCTCTGTTGCTCTGCCTGACATTACTTCCTTTTTTATGCTGCTCAGCTTTGGTTAACAGGCATCTCTATTAGGGAATTTGATTAAATGCTAATCACATTTAAATGACATTAAACCAACTCATGACTAGTAAAAAAAACAGCAAGAGGAACTACAGTTGCAGACTATAGTATCTCTGATGCTGACAACAGATCAGCCAGTGACTGCAGGGTTGAGTGCGTGTTCAATAGACTGGTGCAACTCCTGCATGAAAGGGGTATAGATGACTGTGTGTGTGTGACCTCAGTCTAAAATAGATCTAGTCTCTCTAAACTGCCAGTCGTCTGCATCAGCGTAAAGTGACCTGGGCTGCACATCTAGGCTGCTTGCTCTACAACTCTGTGTCTTTTCTTTATGTGTGTGTTTAGTCTGCCCTTGCTTTTGTCTGTGCACTGACTCTGCACAGACTATTTTGCTGTGTATGTGTGTGCTGTTCAGTCTGTGTATAGAATGTGTGTGTGCACGTGCAAGTGAGTTCCTGTTTCTTTCTTTGTGTTGTATTCTCTGTGTTTGGGGAGGGGGGAGGCAGCTCCCTGGTTTCATCATATCCCTCTCAGATTCCCCACATTCCAATGATAAAATGTCATTCCTTATTGGAATGGGGTGGGAGGCACACCATAATGTGACACCCCCCCTTCCATAATAAGTGTGTGTGCAGGGGATAGCACTTAATCTGTGTGTGTGTTTATGTCTTACAAGCCTGAATCTCTACTCCCTATAGATTCACATGCTGTGCGTTTTATCTGTTATCTGATGTTGCTTTGGTACTTTGCCAGTTCTTCAAAATGTTGCTGCACTTTCCAGAGATCACTTGTCAATCAAACTGCACCTCTAGTACTGTTCCATCCTTCCCATTGGATATTTTTTTTACATATTCTTTGGGGCATTTTTGCCTTTTATTTTGATGGTTGTATTTTCTCCTGATGAAGCTCACATTTCTTCAGTTAACTTGTCTAGTGCTGCTCATGTCAGGTACTCGGCAGACGTCTTGTAGATTGGATGCTGTTTTTTGTTTTTTTTCCTAGAGAGACCGACCACACCTAGTGGGTTTTTAAAAAGAACATATAAAAGCTTTGATTTAACTAGCTATAAGTTAAATTACTGTCATATTTTATCAGTTGACGATTGATTTGCTGAAAATATTGTGGATTATTACTGTAAAAGCACAGATTTCTGTCATTACAATATATCAGATTTGTCTTTGATATATTTCTATATTAGGAGAATTCAAGTAAAACCTTTTTACTGATCCTTTAATTGATGCTCAAGATACAAAAAACAAAGGAAGCAACAGACAGTTTTGGGTTTAAAAGGTTCACTTACGTCTGGAAATAGAACTGAAGAACAGTGAGCGATTGTCATATTGATGCACTCTGTCTGTGCACATGTGTGCGTGTTGTTTTTTTCTTTCACTCTCCCTCCCATTTTGTGTCTCTCTCTCTCTGTCTCCGGCTTCCTCTCTCACTCTCTGGTTCTCCCTCTCCCCCCTTTCTCCATCCTCCATGACCTTAACTAAAGCCTTTGGGGAAAGGGGAGAGACAGACAGAGACGGAGAGAGGGAGCAAAGTGAGAGAAGAGATGGGATTTTTCCCTCATTTTTTTTCCTTTCTCTTCTATAAATAGCAGCAGAGCACAGCAGAGTGTCGTCTGCTGAGCCATAACTAGAGCAGAATGAGTAGGGACTGTGTGTGGCTGCATGTGTCAAAGTGGATATACAGTGGCAAGAAAAAGTATGTGAACCGTTTGGAATTTCCTGGTTTTCTGCATTAATTGGTCATAAAATGTGATCTGATCTTCATCTAAATCACAAGTATAGACAAACACAATGTGGTTAAGCAAATAACACACAAACAATTATAATCTTTCTTGTCTTTATTGAACACACCCATTAAACATTCTCAGTGCTGGTGGAAAAAGTAATTGAACCCTTGGATTTAATAACTGGTTGAACCTCCTTTGGCAGCAATAACCTCAAACAAGCGCTCCGGTCTCCGGATCAGACCTGCACAACGTTGAGGAGGAATTTTGGACCATTCTTCCTTACTGAACTGCTTCAGCTCAGCCATATTCTTAGGATGTCTGGTGTGAACGGCTCTCTTGTGGTCATTCCACAGCAGCTCTATTGGGTTAAGGTCTGGGCTCTGACTGGGCCACTCCAAAAGGCAGATTTTCTTTTTTTGAAGCCATTCTGTAGTCGATGTTTAGGGTCATTGTCCTGCTGCATCACCCAACTTCTACTGAGCTTCAGCTGACATTATCCTGTAGGATACTGATAAACTTGGGAATTCATTTTTCCCTCGATTATGGCAAGCTGTCCAGGCCCAGAGGCAGCAAAGCAGCCCCAAATCATGATGCTCCCTCCACCGTACTTCACCGTTGGGATGATGTTTTCATGTTGGTATGAGGTGCCCTTTTTACGCCATACGTAGTTCTGTGTGTTCTTCCTGAATAATTCAGCCTTCGTTTCATCAGTCCACAAAACATTTTCCCAGTAGCGTTGTGGAGTGTCGAGGTGCTCTTTGGCAAACTTCAGGCTCGCACTTTTTCGTGCCACTGTATGTGACAGTCTGTGGTGTGTGTGTGTGTGTGTGTGTGTGTGTGTGTGTGTGTGTGTGTGGGTGTGTGTGTGTATATGGTCCACTTTCTACATTTTGGTCACAGCCTGAATACATAAATCTGAATCTGAAATAGTTCTGATATTGTAGTAAATCTATCTAGGGCTATTAACATAATGTTGGATGGAAGATTTGATGTATAATTAAAGGGATATTCCACCAAAAAACTGTTTTTAGTATAAAACATTTGGCATAAAAGGTGGCCCTAAAAAGTTTGCTTGCTCCTTTACTGAGCTGTATTCGGCATATTTTGGTGACGATAGTATATGTATCTGAGTATAGTGGTGTTATTATTTTCTCGACTCGATTAATGGTTTTGCCTATTGTTAGAAAACAGTGGAAAATGTCGTTTAAAATGTCCCACAGCTTAAAGTGATGTGTTCATTGCTTGTTTTTTCCAATCAATGTATGTTTGGAAGTTTTTCTTGAAAAATTACCTCGATTAATTGATTAGATATAGTTGCCAATAATTTTCTGTCGATCAACTAATCGATTAATCGACTACTCGTTGCAGCTCTTGTGGATTATGCTGTAGAACTGGTTTAGGAGGTTTATGGAGATCTTTTTGTATAGTTTTTTTTTTTTTCCAATCAAAACATGTTTATAAGTCTGGGAAAGCACACCAAGATGAAAATGTGATGTTGCGTTCAACAAAACATACATTTATTTAGACAACCTTTCAGTGCTGGCACAGACCATCATTTAATATCTACTCCGTTTTTCAGTGTTTCTTTGGAAAAAGTGATTGTTGTTGTTGTTCTTGGGCAGCATGTTGCGTATATACTCCACTGACACTTGTTGCTTACACTGTTAACTTGTTGGCTCCATCACAGTTAGATTGGCCTGATGTTTTACATTTACATCACGAGTAATATGAGTCTGCATGTGTTGAGCCCCATTAATGCCACATTGTTAGAAAGTTGGTTGAACTACAGTTTCTAACCTTAATGGTCAGTTAGGGGAGAGTGAGTCTGCCTGATACAATGCTGAGTCAATGGGGACAGAATACACACACAAGCAAGCACACACACACTGTGGTGAGTGAGGTAGGAAGTTCTCCCCACCAGATTAGGAGTCAATCCCTCATAAACCACAGTCTGCATGATGTAATCACCACAGAGCGAGGTCACATGGATGGTATGCGATGCTCAATGCCGTTAGGAAAGCCCCTTCTGTCCTTTTAATGCTGTGGTCGGGTGTGAGGATGAACAGCTGCATGATTTGCAAGCGTCATCTGCCATAAATCGTTTTAATGTGTAATAAATGATATTGTGAGACAGTGTGGACAGTACTTCTTAGTATTACTTTTTGATTTTAAAGTGCCACATGCTGCCGGTAATAGCTATCTTCTGTCACGAGGTCTGTGTCTAGAGTGGTGGTCCATAAGCTGGATGGTTTAAGGCTGTAGTCACCAAGTTCACTTAGATGATGAGATTCTGGATGCAAGAAGTGCTTGCCAGATTCAGATGATAGCAAGGTTTTATGTTCCCCTGCAGTGGTGTTGCATTTATCTGAGAAATTAGTTTCTCTGACGAGATAAGACGTGGTGTGGGAATATTGCCTAGTGATCTTATCTCTGAATCAGAATCTGTTAAAATGTCCTTTTAAGTATTGTATTGTATTTACAACCTTGGTCTTATTTTTCTGGCAAAAAAAACCCAACAACAAGAGACTAGAGTGCAGCAATGAACATAGTACCTGTGAACAAAAAAATAATTTGGTACAAAAAGTTGGTTACTTTGGGAAATGTTCATTTTAATTGACAGACTGTTGAAGCCTCACATTAACACTACATATGGCCGTGGAGTAGAGGAACGATTAAAGTGAGTGAAGTAAATGAAGGTAGAACACCCAAACCTCTGTTCACAATTGGCAGTTATGTTAATAACTTGAGTGTTTGCTTTAGATAATATTGTAAAACAGGGGATAAGTTAAAAGCCCCTACACTACAATGGAACACACACACACACACACACACACACACACACACACACACACACACACACACACACACACACACACACAGGTGTTTTCACTTAGTGATATAAAAATCTTATAAAATGGAAAATCTGCAACGTCCCAGAATTAAAAAATCAAAAAGCCCAGGAGTAAATAATTAAATGAATGTTTTTATTATTAAGTTGCTTTGGTTTTAGGGTTCTGGTATTATGCATGCTGGCTCACGGTGAATAGAACGGAGCTATTGTTAATGTTATTAGTACCACCTGTGCTTTTCCTGCTATGACAAGTCAAAGTGTATGCTGTGAAAAAGGCCAATCACCCATTCTTTTATCCATCAATTATGGACTGATTAGCACCAGGTGTGGAGCACCGCTTAATATGGACATAGAAACCCAACTCTTATTGGCATAAATCATCATATAAATAAACCATCCCACATGTGTACAGATCTACTGATTGACATGACAGAAAGAAAGAGTTTTGGTTTTAAATTTTTAGTTTGGTTGTGGTTATGGCTGAGAATAAATTGGGCCTGATTTGGCTAGGGACGAAATTTCACAGGCAGCACACACTCCTGCGTTATTATTGTGTAAAATGAGATTTTGATTGTCGTTATAATACTATATGTGGAATATTGTTAAGAATAATATATATATATATATATATATATATATAAAAAAGCAATTATATTTTATTGAGGAAGCTTGTTCCTGAGGTCACACAGCTGAGTGGTAATGAGTTGTTATGACTACAGTATCTCACAAAACATTCATATTTTTGTTATTATAGCTATAACACACACACAAAGCAAACAGTGTCCCACCCGTCTTCCTGCTCACACAAACATGTGTGCAGCCACACACATACGCACACAAATTCTAACAAAGCAGGGTTGACAGAGAGGTCAGGGCTGTTTGTTTACTGTTGTCCTTCCTTTGTGTGTGTGAATGCGTTTGGGTTGTGTTGCGTTGTCTATTCATTGTGTTATGGATGATAAACGGCTCACCTCCGTCACCCTGTTGTTGACTCTGGTGGAGCAACGCTGAGAAGAGGGGTGACGCTGAGCGAGCAAGAGAGACACGGATGTAAGAATTAAAAAGATGGGGAAAGTGCAGAAAGAGAGAGAGCAAGAAAGAAAGAAAGATGAGAGAGAAATAGGGAAACAGGCATGGAAAGAAAGACAGAAGCAGAGAGTTATACTGCTCTTTTGTCTGACCTGTATGGGCGGGGCCGGGCCTTTTTTATAGGTTTGTTTGAGGGGTTTCTAGTGTGTGTGTATGTGTGTGTTTCCCGGGCCTCATCTGAAAGCCTCCGTCCATTTCTCCCTCCATCAATATTTGATTGGAAATATCTCTTGTTCTGCCTCTAGTGCTGAGTGTGCATATGTGTTTGCATGTGTGCAGATTATAGCTAATGGAGTTACATGTAGTAAATACAGTCATGCAGGTACACTAAAACGTGTGTACATGGTTGTGTGTGTACATATAGTAAAATATTAGAGCTGCTACTACTGTAATGCAACTAAACTTTTCTTTTTATCGATTAATCTCTTACCTTTTTTACAGATTTAATTATTTAGTCCATAAAATGTCAGAAAATAGTGCAAAATGTCCATCACAATTTTGCAGAGTTTTTATATATTGCTATTTTTTTCTGTTTTTTTTCTGACCAACAGCCCAAAAGTCAAGGATATTCAATTTAAAATGATATAAAACCGGGAGTATCATTTCAGTTCATTTCAGCACTATTGCATATACATTGGTGTGTTTGCGTGTGTATATATTAAATCTGTATTCAGTGTAAAAGTGGATCTATAAACAGTTGACCTCCGTTAGAGGTTGTGGTTTAGTGTAGGTGAAAGGGAATACGCAGCCTGAGAACTCCAAAAGATTAGACAAAAAGGCCATTGATGGGATGTAACAAAGGCAAATATGGAAACAGAGAGAGAAATATCAGGCAGAAACTGTAGCAAAATCTCGGTGAACATAGTACAAAGACAATAAAATAGCCAGAGAGATAAGTCATGAGCAAAAGCTGCATGAGAGAGAGAGAGGGATAAAGGCAGAGACAAGGACAGAGAGACAGAGGCTGATGAAAAACAACCCGGAAAGACAAGTGTGATATTCACAGAGATAAATGCAGACAGAGAGAGAGAGAAAGAGGGAGATAAAAAGAGAGATGCAGACAAAGTGAGAGAGACAGACAGACAGAGGGAGAGTAAGTGAGGGTGACGCAGACAGGCAGCGTGAGAGTGAGACAGGAAGCTAATGGAGAGCTTTAGAAGGTAATGGACTGTGGATCCCCTGTGGTCTGATGGTAGTCCCATTCAACCTGTGTACTTTAGGCATTGTCTGCTCCATTGTATATTCAATATCCAGATGCTCCCCAGCCCTGGGGCTTTTGCACAAGCCACCTTTGGCAGTGCTGCTGTTTAGTTTCTGCTCAGAGAGGAATTCATTGAAATGTTGGGCTGAATTTGTACTTTACAATTAGCCAGTTTAGTTCCAGGAATTGAGAAAAAAAAAAAACAGGGCATGTGAAGTAACATACTCTGTTCTTACTCTGCAAATCCACATACTAAAGAGATTCTGGTGTCATTGTGCCTGTACTTCATATTGAAAATGCTTCACTGAGTCTCTGTGTGTGTGTGTTTGATGTGTGGGTGGCCATGCATGCATGCATAGCCATGTGGCTTTGTTTGCAGAAGGAGAGAGAGAGAGAGAGAGGCATCTAAACTTTGCAGCAAAGCAGTCTAAGTTGCAGGTGGCACTAAAACCACAGCATAGTCTGCAGCACAGCCGCGCACTGTGGTCACTGCTCGTGCACACAGACACTTTCCACAGTGCTATTTCTGTATACTAAGAAGCATATTTCAGATGTTGTGGTGAGCCACCAGCTTTCTGCTACCTGTGTACAACATACATAACTTTCGTGTACCCTTACACTGCTCTGTTTCCTTCCAACACATTAATTGACACAGGGCTGTGACCATAGTTAGCCCTCTGGTTATTTTAATTCACCATAATTGGCTCAATTAAACTTTAACAAACAGTAAAGGGACTTCTCCAGATATATTTCCTCGGCCTGGAAAGGATATGAATGATACTCCTAATGGGAATAGATACTCTAGATACACACTGCTCTTCTAGGTACATGCTACTAGTATGTTTATTGTAGTAACTATTATAGAAAATATGACATTTGTTAGCATTGTAAAGTACTGTATGTTGACAGCACATAGCCAAATACGTAAATCAACACTGTGGAAGACACATTTGAATATGGTTCACCTCTGATCTGCAAACCATGGATGAATGTGTACACCATAAATTTGTTTTTGTGATCGCACCACAGTCACCTGTCAGATACTTGAGAAACATTACAGGTCATATTATGTTACTGTTACGAAATCGGTTTGCTGTGAAAGGCCTCTCTGAAATGTTTGGCACATATGATTGGCTCTCAGTCTTGGAGTTTTGTAAGATTGTTTTGATTAAATAACTGATCTGCTATTTGTGTTAATACTTTTTATGGTAAATCTGTTTTTTTCTGCTGACAAGATGAACATTTGCAACTACTTTGCTTCTTTGAATTCATTATAAACTTGAATAACAGCATTAAAAGATAATTTGGTGTTTAATTTTAACCTTCATAAGTAATAATACTTGCAAAAGAGCTTGGTTTTGTTTTGGGGGTGGGTTGTGAACTGCTGGCATTTCTGGTGAGTATCTTCCAGCACATTTTAGGGAGGATTGAACTCTAAACGCTTCCTTTTTGGTGAAACAGCAAATCTTCCCCGACTGCAGCAGTGGTGGGGAATGTCCTTAATTAGCCCAAACATTAGCTTGGTTTCAGCTCAGTAGCTTGAAGCTGGCAAGGGGGAGGATGAGAAGAAGTAGATACAAAAGGGGAAAGGGGTGAGAAGGGGGCGTCAGAGGGGAAGGAAGAGAGAGGGGAAGATGGAAAGCTGCCAAAAACCGCAATGAAACTGCTTCTAATGTTAGCTCGATTAAAGCACACCGGTGGTTTTAACACTATAATGTGTGCATGCAGTGTTCTTCGCCAGTGTGTTTTCAACATCTGTAACACTGTTGCAATGGTGGAAAAATTGATGTGTGTGTGTTAATGTGTGGACACTTGCACGTCTGACACCAGGCTTATCCCTCTTTCATCAATAGATTTCTGAGAAATCCTTCTGCGTGGTTTGGTTAAATATTGAGTAATAGCTGAATGTATCCGTTTGTGTGTGTTTGTTAGCGAGCGGGAATGGCCATCACCCAAACCAAACGGTATGATGGTAAATTCTGTTGTCACGACCCTGTCTCAACATGTCTGTGATTATTTGATATTTTTATCTGCCAAAGTCATCTCTGGTCTGCGGTAGTTGGACCCGCAGATTTCCCTTCTCTTGTTTTTTAAAGCTGTATATGGCCACTTTGCCTTTTGTCTTGATCATAAATACGTCTTTGTTCTTTAGGGAGGTTTTATTTTGTCATCAACCAAAACGGGTCCTGCCAGCAAGAATTTCTGTCGTGTTAATAAAAGAAATCAGGCAATAGGTTGGCACACCTGAACTCAGCTTGTTTGCCATAAGGGTGCCAACTATGAAGTGTGTGATACTTCAAAAGACCAATGCAATATTTGTGTATTAATGGGTGTGTGAAAATATTTTTGTGGGTGTGTTTTCATGAACGTGAGGTGCGCCTGCGTGGATAACTTATCCCATTGTGTTTGTTCATATCTATCCTAACTATTGAATGACTTCAGTTTACAGCTTGACAGATACTGGATTTTTAAGGGCCAACTAAAGCATATTTTTGGCATTTCTGTACGTCACTTTCTTGTTACTCATCAGCCAACGTATGTACCGATACAGATATTGGCTAATATCAGCTAGTATCAACATAACGATGCAGCTGATTAGTCGGCCTAGCTTTAGTTTTTAGACAAACTCTGTATGCCTTTATGCACGTAGCTCTAAAGTAGTGCTGCAATGATTGGTTGATTAGTCTCTCTAAAGAAAATGAATCGGCAACTATTTCGATAATCATCACTTTTCAAGTAAAAAAGACGTCACTTGGGCTCTTGGAAGTTGTGAAGGGCGTTTTTCACTGCTTTTTGACATTTCACAAATGATAAATTGATTATTGGAGAAAACAATCTGCAGATTAATTGGGACTGAAAATTGTTTGTTGCCCCCCTACTCTAACAAGATAAGGGTGGAATAGAAGAAATACATTACTCTTAAATTAAGAAAAGGCCATTTCATTTCATCATTTACATGCTTCATTTAATCAGACAGGATGAATCTTGGCTGGTGCAAACAAAGCTCCATTTCGTGTTGGCACACTGCCTTTTCTCACTGACTCAGCCCTGAGACAGGTACATACACCTGTCTGAGGGGGTGGGGGATCACATGCAGTTCTCAGGAACAAACTAAATGTTAAGTTTCCATCACCTAGCCCGTTCCCTTTCTTTTGCTCTCTCCATATTTTTTCTCTCTTGTACTTTTGGTTCGTCGTTCCATCCATCCTCCAGACGACCGCAGTTTCACCCTGGTATTTTCTCAGTCTGGTGCACAATCATTCGTCCATCTCTCTCTCTCTCGCTCTCTCTCTCTCTCTCTCTCGCTCTCTCTCTCTCTCTCTCTCGCTCTCTCTCTCTCGCTCTCTCTCTCTCGCTCTCTCTCTCTCTCGCTCTCTCTATAAATAGCAGTCTCGTGGGCTGGAGGTGTTAGCAACAGCAGCACATGATTCATATTTTAGCTCTGCCTTTTATTTACCTTCACTCCTCACTAGATTCTTCTCTT